>CAUJRU010003219.1:0-54000 GCA_963277665.1 Viscum album
TATTTCCGCTGTATTTCTTCGACTCAATGGAACATTTGATGTTACATTTTCCATATGAAGCCAAATGTGGAGGTCCAGTACATTTTCGATGGATGCACCCATTTGAAAGATGCATGCAAAAATTGAAAAGAAAAGTATGTAACAAAGCATCTGTTGAAGGATCTATTGCAGAAACTTATTTGCAAGAGGAAATATCTTTTTTCTGCTCCAATTATTTTGAATCTGAGTATCCTTCAAAACACAACCGAATGGGACGGAACGAGAGAAATATTGATGAAATCGACAATCAATTATCTGTTTTCAACCATTCAGAGCTTGGTTTTGGTGAAGTTTATGAACGCGGGCTTTCAGATGATGAACATCATAGAGCTCATACGTATGTTCTGCTCAACTATGAAGAGATGACATCAGTTGTACTGTAAGTGTTTATATCACTTATTCTATCATTTATGTTACAGTAAATAACTTTGGTTTTTATAGGTTGTATGATAATCATATCAAGAAACAAATTCCACAAATTATAGCAGCTGCTCTCGAAGAACGTCGACTGAAAAATTTCTCTCAGTGGTTTCAAAAACTAGTAACATAAATTCCTTATCTTTTAGCAACTCATTGAATGTATAGTTTACTATATTGATAATTATTTCATAAATTTTCAGGTGTCTCGACATGCTGATAAAATTGACAAACATCTGTGTGTATTGAGTAACCCACCTTCCAAACTTGTTAAAACTTATAATGCATATGTGGTGAATGGATTTCGATTCCACACACATGCATATGGGGAATCGAAAAAAAACAATGAACAGTGGAGTTATCTTGAGAGGATCTCATCATTGAGAAAATGAAGTTGAATTTTATGGCATACTTGATGAAATCATTGAACTCTGTTATCTTGGACAACATTACATAACCATGTTCAAATGTCGGTGGTTGGATACAGAGAGAGGCGTGCGTGTTCATCCGACTCATGGAATCATCGATATTAAATGTAAAAGTGTTTTTGCAGTAAATGAACCATTATTATTGGCTCAACAGGCATATCAAGTTTATTACGCAAAGTACTGTGCTACATCAAGAGACTTGATTGATTGGTGGAGTGTAATAAAAATCAAAATTTGAGACAATCAGTTTAGTCAAAGTGAATGTTCTTTCACTGATGTGCAAAGAATTGAAGTTTTTCAAGAGAGTACTCAAAATCAATCTTTTTTACAAAGAGACATGAGTATTGATGACGACACCCCACATTTAAGTGTCGGTGATGACGATGATGTTAATGATGTCACATATGAATTTGAAATGGTAAGAGATGAAGCAACTGTAACTCGAATGGATATCGATGATGTTGAGGAGGAATATGAAGATGACATTGACATTTATGAAGATGATGATGGAGATGAACACTGATAGAATTCCATGGTATTTATATACAACCATAATATGTATATATGTATATATAATAGTAATTATCAATTATTTGCTAACATTAACATTTTCTGTTTCCGATGGACGACGCCACATTTCATGAGTTGGCGGATGCTGACCTGACTTTTGATGCGGATGAGTTGCTGACAGATGACCCTCAGCCTGCAGGCGCTTTAGGGAGTACGCGGAGGGGGCGCGGTCTTGCACAATTGATGATTCCTGACCCCGTCCCCGAGCGACGTCCACGTCTTGGGTTTGATCCACGCACACGGAGGTGTGATAACCTGTGTGATAACCTGTTGATTTGACTAAGATTTCATTAATCTATTCACATAATAAATGTTTATTATTTTTAAAGTTTCCCGCATATAGCAGTCGGACAGGGCAGCGCTATTTTGCGCAACTATTTCTCTCAGCCGTGGACCACATGGGAGCAGATACCCATTGATGTGCAACAGGCCATGTTCGGCCATTGGTTGGTACGTACGTAAATAAATAATTTTTATTTTGAAAATTATTTCATTTCTAACTTGATATTTTGATTTATTTGTAGGGTTTATGGTATCCGATTGAGGATACCATGCTTGACGCCATCCACGAGGCATGGGAGGTGGCCATGCGTGATCGTTTTCGTCAGTTTTTGCACAATTTAAGAAAAGTTGCGATGAAGAAAACAGGAGTGTCAAATTTTGACGAGTCATGTAGAGCACACCGACCAGAGTACATTTCATCCCATGTATGGGATGGATTATGTGCGCACTGGTTGAGTGGTGCCTTTCAGAGGAGATTATCGGTGGGGAGGCAGAATCAGGGGAGACAAGAGGTGACTCATCGAGCTGGGAGTCGTTCTTTCAGTACTCATAGACAACATCTGGTACGTACATTATTTATAAATATTTTATATAACTATAAATATTAACAGTTAATTTTTAATTCTTATAGGCTGTCGAGCACCCCGATATTACGGAGAACGACGTATATCGGAGGATGTATAGTGATCCTGCTACTGGGGAGCTCAGAGGTGATCGTCAGCATCACATCGTGGTCAGTATTATTTGTTTTCAAGTTTAAAAATTAACTGCATATAATATATTCACAATTTTAATTTTAAATTGCAACTACAGGAGTCATATGAGGCCGCAGCGTCACAGGCCCGACCTGAGAGTCAGGCCGAGTCATCAGATCAGACCACTGGCCGTCAGTTTGATGAGGCAACATGGATGCAGGCCACCCAGTATGCCTTCGAGAAGGGCCGGGTAGTTGGTATCGGCTCTCGACTGACTCCCGAAGATTATTATGGCAGTGCTGCGATGTCGGCGTCTAGAAAGAGAGGAACTCATGCATCTTCTTCTGCTACACAGTATGAGGATCAGTTGCGATCTCAGACTGCACTGATAGAGAGTCTCCGACAGGAGCAGGAGCAGATACGTCAGCAGCATGAGGAGGAGCGTCGACGCCAGCAGCAGCTATACGAGGAGCAGACGAGTCGGTGGCAGCAGCAGCATCAGGAGCAGATAGAGTACATGCGCCGACTCACTCATGCTTTAGGGATGAAGTTTCCTCCACCACCATCTGCAGATCCCCCACCTCCCCCCCTCCTTCAGATTAGAGTTTGTATTTATGTTATAAAATTTGTGAAATCAAAATATGATTTTTTTTCTATTCGTAGTTTCTGTCTCATTATAAAATATTAATAATATTATATTTTTAAATAACAATATTAATATGAATAATAATATTATTTATATTTAATAATATTAAATTTTATATTTATAATAAAATTTTATAATATTATAATTTAATTATATTTTTTTGTAATACTTAAATTATTTTAATATTTGAATGTAAAATAATTCTATTATTTTTATATTAATTAATATAACTTATTAATATTTTTTTTATTTATGAATTATAATTCTAATATTATTATATTAATTAAATCATTTATTAATATTCTATTATTTTTTATTTTTGAATTATAATTCTATTATTATTATATTAATTAAAATAATTTATTATTTTTATTTGTGAATTATAATTCTATTATTATATTAATTAAAATCATTTATTAATATTTTATTATTTTTTATTTTTGAATTATAATTGGATTATTATTATATTAATTAAAATAATTTATTAATAATTTATTTTTTTTATTTTTTTATAGTATTTGCGACGGGATACTATGCCCGTCGCAAATATTATTATTATTATATGCATTAAAATAAATTATTAATAGTTTTTTATTTATTTTTTAAAATCGTTTTTGCGACGGGTCCCGTCGCAAAAACTATTTGCGGCGGGCCCGTCGCAACAGGTATTTGCGACGGGACCCGTCGAAAAAACTATTTTAAAAGTTTTTTACAATTATACGGAGTACTATTTGTGACGGGGAGAATACCCGTCGCAAAAAAAAGCTTTAGCGACGGGCCCGTCGCAAATAAGTGTTGTTGCGACACTGTTTTCAGCAACGGGCCATTTTCGACGGGCCGCCGTCGCAAAAAGCCATTTGCGACGGGATACCATCGCAAATGACCCGTCACAAATACCTGTTTTCTAGTAGTGTTCTGATCATTTCTATGACATTAATTTCAAATTAAAAAATCCCACTTTTATGAGATGAATTTGGAAAAAGGGATTAAATATTTGGAATCAAAAAAAAAATTTGTTATCTAAAATGTTCAACATAATTTTAGATATTAAATATCAATGAAAATAGATAAAATTAATTACAGTCATTAAGGTAAAAATAAGTTTTCTTAGCGGTAAATCCTAGCATATAAGGTGTAAAAATGAAACAATACTATTCTATCACCCATTGGATGGACAAATTTCTACCATTGAAAATTTAGTATAAATTTTTATGAGTAATTGCTACACTCCTACATGAACATAATCTATATAATAAGTTATGTAATGGAAAAGAAAAAACAAATAATATTTATCTTATTAATGTATATAATGCTCTGGGATATTGAAATAATGGCATATAATTTGATATATATATATATATATATCATTTTAAATAGAAAATAATTTTTTATTATTATAATTTATCTATTATTTTTAGAGATAAATTGTTTATCTAAATTTTTTAAGAAATGAAAACAAATCCTTTATTTAATTAATAATTAGCTAAAATAAATGATATAAAAATATTAAAAGTGAAATAAATTGAAGAATTATTTCATTAAATTAAATTTATAGATGAAAATTTCAGGTTATATATGTGTGAGAAAAATTTATTCAAATTATATTATTTTATTTTCACTATTAAATTTAAATTAAGAAAATAATGACAAAATTGACATTAATGTTATTTTATAATAAATGATACTATATTAAAAGATTTAAAATTACTAAAAAGTTATATCCTTGAAAATTTAATTTTAAATTTAAATTAATATAAAACATGTTCTAATAATATATTAATTCATCTTTTATAATGAACATAATGACCCCTAAATAGTGAAAATTCATTTAGCACGATTATGGTTAATGTAGTGTTTTTACGTGTTTTGTGTGCTTCTATTAGAATTAATTTGCAACATACATATGGTTTTTTATAAATTATATATTGTATTTAAAATAATTGGATATTAATTATATAATAATTATAACTTTAATTTTTTAATAATTGTTTAATTATCTAGGTTGGAAAACTAGTTACCTAAGTAAACAACCAAAATTGTTAGAATAGGGAAAAATAGTTTTTAAGGTAACATGTATTGAAAGCATGTGTTTTATTTTATGATAGAGGCGTTTATAGACCATATAATCCCTCTAAAAATTTAATTATCAATAAAGGATCCTCATTAGTTAAGCGATATATCCCAATTGTAAATATTTTTAAGTATTTACAAGAATGTCACTCCTCATAAACTATAAATATGAACTCAATCTCCCCTATTATTCACACCTTCAAATAACTTAGAATCAGCCAAGATCTTCCCAAATAAATCTCGAACATATATATCATAGTCCTAAAGACCTTATTTTTTGTCATAAATCAAACCATTTATGATTTTAATGTAATCCTATGGATGATACATGAAGAAGAGGTAATGTTCTTCTAAAAGTGTTTGTATTTTATTTACTTATCTACCTCGTTAAATTCCTATTATTCCACAACTATATAGAAAATTTTATATATTAAATATATGTATATGTTTTTATATTATGGTTACAACCTCCAAATTCAGAAAATTCCACCAAATGATTTATAAATATATATGATATTTACATCATGTTTTACATTTTGGATATGATAAAATCTTGATGAAGGTAAGAGAAATAAAAATATAATATGTTTGTACATATATAAAAAACATCTAAATTAACCCATTAATGAGTCAAATAAATGAATGATAATGGAGGTGTGATAAGATTTTATAAAATTAACTTATAAATATTATATAAAACAATATGTTTTTGGTATAAGTTAATAAAATTTTCAAAACCACAATAATGTCGGTCAAATCTGGTATGACCAAAAGGAAATTATAAGGTATGGAATTTCATCCCAATTTCATTTAATTATTGAATATTGTATTGTAATTCATCTAATTAACTTTATATTCTGTATATAGAGCCCCATGACATGTAATATCTTCAATAATTTATTATTTAAGGTATTTTATGTTTTAATGTTAATTATTTCATCTAAGGAGATTTTAATTTAAAGTTACCAAAGGGTAAAAAATTTTATAACTCAATTAATTTTTTTGGGTTATATTACTTTATTTTAGTCATTAATGTTGTAAGATTATATGTGTAAGGAATTCTTAATATATATTTTTTTATCTCCACCTGTTATATATGGAATTCTAGTTGATAAACATAATTTATTCATTGATTATTTATCACTCTAATGTTATTATCATTTTAAGGGTATATATCACAATCTCATTATAATAGAGATGGTTTATCCTTGAATTTCCATTAAAGTAAATTATAAAACCATTGTTCAATAAACCTCTTAATTTTATTCTTATATGATTATTCATGATATATTTGAAGTTATATTATATTTTTTCCACTATTGTGTGCATTAAATGTTTTATTAATATTTTATGAAAATAAGACTTCATATCTCTTGTTGGTTGTAAATATGTTTTCTTGGAAAAAAATATTTTCTTAAAATATTTTCAAGAGTGTTTTAACCATTTAAACAATATTTACTAAATAATTTTTTATCAATTTATACATATAAAAAATGGGTTTTAGAGGAATCTTTTTGAAATTCTAAAAAAATGCATATTTACTATTTTATCAAAAATATGAAATGAATATTCTTGTCGTTTTCTTAACATGGAACTTTCATAACTTTTAATAGTGAAAAAATGAATGATATTTTAAATTTAACATCATGTATGAATTTACACATCATCATGAAATTCATTTAATTGAAAATTCATTTTCAAGTTCATGTGTATAATTTTAATGATAATGTTTATAATAGTGATTTTAAAAGAAAAGGAATTTTAAAAAAATCAAAATGAAAATTATATTCTCCTTATGAAATGTTTTTAAGATCTCTTTTTGTTAATTATATTCATTAATGACAAAAACATTTATTCTTTCTCAAATGGGTATATGTGGTATTTATTTAATTCCTATTCTTCTTTTGGATGTTTTTTTTATTTTGACCATAGATCATATTGACATTTACTTACTTGAATCATTTATATAGTAATTAACTTCATCATGAGTTATTCACTTTCATAGGGTCATTGAACATTAAATTTCATAAAAATATAAAAATAATTTATCATGAATATGATTATTTCCTAAATCATATACCAATTTTACATATAGTATTTACAATGAATGTTATTTTAATAACTTTGGAAAAATTGATAAATCTATATCCTTTACGCAATACATATATTTTTTAAGGCACTGGTTATGAATTAACTCAATTATGTAATATATGTCGAATGATTTCGACATGAAAGGCACAGTTTGGGGACAAGTTAATGAAATCACATCAATACATTTTTAGTCTAATGGGATGAATTAATTGGATAGTAAGAGCCAATGTGCTTTCACCCAGTATGTTTAAAATTGTTTTGAGGATAGATATTAACTATAAAGGTATCATGAGCCTGGGAAGCATGACCTGATATAATTAAAAATTACCTTCCTTTCAATTACATTTATTACATTGAATATTCTCACTATGATATTACATTTGGATTCATTTCATTATTAGTTAATGATTTAATGGATTTATTTTTTTATATTTACCTAACCTTATTGATTATTCTCATTTACTCATTAATAATTATGTTATAATTCATCCATATTGAGAATTTGATATCTCAAATATTTTTTCCCATTTCACTGGTTATGAATAATAAATCATTAAATGATGTTTTCACATATGCTTTTTATATGATTTTGTTATGTCTTATGTTTTAATTTTTATTCCCAATGTGAAATAGGTATAAAGAAGGTATCTAGTTTACCATTTTTTCTAAACTAAATGGACCTTTAAGATGTGTTTCATTGTATCTTATGCAGGTGCAGTGAATACAAGAATCAACTCTAAGACATTGGGGATAGGATTTATATGGTTGGTATTAGAAGTATGTTTATTTGAATCCTTGGGAACTATATTTAGGAAAATATATGTTAGGAAAAATAAACCTAAGGTACCTATTAAGGATTAGTAAAGAAGAACATCCTAATGTTTTGGTTAGGTTGAGATTATGTGCTTATTTTTTTAGGAAATACATCCTTTTCTGGATACTAAATATTGATGTTGTTCTAGAATAGATGTACATAAGTGTAATAACTTTAAAATGGGTGTTTTGGTATTGTCTTGAGTATAATCAGATACATGAAAATGGGCTTTACTAAGCTCCTGGTCTGACACTCTTAGTGGATTTGGTTAGGATAATTCAAAAGTTCATTAATAATAATCATGAGGGATTAAAATGGCTATTTATGGTTAATGGAATAGGTTAAACATTAGACCAAGGAGGGGAATATGTTGGAATAAAACATATGTAGTATTTATGTGTTGGAATTGATGAATAAAATTGTAGAAGTAAATTTACCAATGGTATATCGGTGATAAGAATTATAAAAAATATAATGATTTTTTTATACATTAGAATTGTATGCTTATTAATTAAAATTAGAGTTATGAATACCATAATGGATTTATAATTTTAAGAGTGATGATAATTTAAAATTTTTATACCCCTCTTTTTAGGTTTTATATGGTAGGAATCCAGCGAGATTACGTATTTTTAGGGACATGTTTACTGTGAGAATATGTTCTAGTGGAATGTGTATTTTTGGAATAAAATCTTAACATTTTTTTGAAATATTTTTAAAGTTATTGATTTTTTTTGGATAATATGATCATTAATTAAATTTTAACAATTTTCAAAAAATATTTTTTGCAGTTTTAATAATTTATTGAAAATCCAAGTAAAAAATTTATTTAATTATTAATTTAATTTCCATGATTCCAATCATATTTAATGTTAGCATTATTGGAATTATATTTATATATTTTATAAAAAGGAAAACCAATATTCGTCATAAAAACCCATCATACCCGATAAGGTTATAGGGCTTGAACCCATAACTGAATAATGAGAAGTGTATAATGACAACCCCTAACCTACTCATTTTTCTTATTAAAAAATTCACTATTTTTTGGAAACTATTATAAAAATAAATATTAATTATGAAATGTGGTGTCACATTTGATGTTTGTATATTAATATATTATATTGGAAAACATTTATTAACCATACTAGTGTTGGAAAATTGTTACAGACATAAGAATAGAAATGTCACTCTATATGGATCATATGAACTGTTTGAAGTGAATCTTAGTTATTCTGGCCAAAAAATCATTTTTTAATGTAATGGTTGAACTGGGATTTGACCAAAGAATAACCACAGTATGAAATTGTGTTTATATATATATATATATCAAGTAAGTATATTTTATTATATTATTAAGAAATAAAATAATTACTAAACACTATGAAAATGATCTTGAAAAAAAATGTTCTTATATGAACATCATATCCCTTGAATTAGATTTTTATTTAAATCAATGTAGATTTATGGCTTTGAGGCCCTAAATATTCCATTGATCGTTCACTTTCTTGTGATCAATCACTACAATCACTCTTTGTACATATTTATATTTTTCCTACGTCTCTATATCATAAGTTTCACTAATGATATAATATTTATAAAAAAAGTTATAGGTTATTCCATGGGACCTTTGTTACATCCCCAAATGATAAAGGGTTAAATGACTAAATGATATGACTCATGTCAACAATGTGCACCTTCCTTTTCGGGAGCCTGTCTGATTAGAACTCCACAGTTAAGCGTGCTTGGCCTGGAGTAGTGATCAGGATGGGTGACCTCCTGGGAAATTTCTCAGGGTGTGTGTGAGTGAGGACAAAGCACACTGGAAAGGACATGTGTTGGCCTGTGGGGACAATCATTAGTCAGATGACCCGATTCGGGCATGTGGGTGGACCCTGGGGTGGGCCTCACGTGTCTGCGGGGGCAACTGGTGGTACCTGATGGGCCAGGACCCGACGACCATGTTAAGGCGGGGTGGTTGTGCTGTCACTGGGACCTAGTTGTCACATTTGGTATCAGAGGAGGAACCCAGCCTTAAGGGCCCACAACGAGGGCGTTGTGCTCTAAAGGGGGGTGATTGTAATATCCCCAAATGATAAAGGGTTAAATGACTAAATGATATGACTCATGTCAACAAGGTGCACCTTCCTTTTCGGGAGCCTGTCTGATTAGTACTCCACAGTTAAGCGTGCTTGGCATGGAGTAGTGATCAGGATGGGTGAACTCCTGGGAAATTTCTCAGGGTGTGTGTGGGTGAGGACAAAGCACACTGGAAAGGACATGTGTTGGCCTGTGGGGAAAATCATTAGTCAGATGACCCGATTCGGGCATGTGGGTGGACCCTGGGGTGGGCCTCACATGTCTGCGGGGGCAACTGGTGGTACCTGATGGGCCAGGACCCGACGACCATGTTAAGGCGGGGTGGTTGTGCTGTCACTGGGACCCAGTTGTCACATTTGTTATCAGAGGAGGAACCCAGCCTTAAGGTCCCACAACGAGGGCATTGTGCTCTAAAGGGGGGTGATTGTAATATCCCCAAATGATAAAGGGTTAAATGACTAAATGATATGACTCATGTCAACAAGGTGCACCTTCCTTTTCGGGAGCCTGTCTGATTAGTACTCCACAGTTAAGCGTGCTTGGCCTGGAGCAGTGATCAGGATGGGTGACCTCCTGGGAAATTTCTCAGGGTGTGTGTGAGTGAGGACAAAGCACACTGGAAAGGACATGTGTTGGCCTGTGGGGACAATCATTAGTCAGATGACCCGATTCGGGCATGTGGGTGGACCCTGGGGTGGGCCTCACGTGTCTGCGGGGGTAACTGGTGGTACCTGGTGGGCCAGGACCCGACGACCATGTTAAGGCGGGGTGGTTGTGCTATCACTAGGACCTAGTTGTCACAACCTTCTTAATTCCAATTCTCTCTTATTAAGAGGAAATTTTTTAAATCTTTTACTATGTGGGGTTTTCAACAATTTTATTGTAAAATGACAGAACCTTGATTTTTGAGACAAACATTAAATTTCAAGGACACATGTTATATAATGTGGGGAGAATGTGTGACACTGAAAATTATAAAATAATAAAATTTTAGATTATAATATATGTTTCACACAATAAAGAGTTATCTTTAAATACACACAATGGTGATATTAGATTGTGTTACTTGCTTGACAGAGTTTTACTGAACGATAATATACAATTAATATTATCACTTAATATGATAGTTATCACCTATCCATTGGAATGGAGAGTATGAATAGGATTAACAAAGTTAATGAAATATATATTTTACATGCATTTATGAGATATATATTGATTTTAAAAAATAATAAAAAATAAAAAAAATTAAACGTTTTCTCAAAAGTATTATTTTTCCAAAATATGGCTTAATCGTTCTTGATGTGAATATTTTAAAATTATTTTTTTACCACTTTAAGAAAACTAATATGAAAAAATAGACATCCTTTTTTAAAGATAATATCAATTTTTTCTTAAGGTTAATTTTTCATATTTTTTTGGGAAGATTCCATTTTTAATTAATAGCAGAAAATACCTAATTTTAACAGTAATCTGTATTTTAATTTAAATAATTATTAATGATAAATTATATTCTGAATTAGTTTTAAAGTAAAAAAAATTAAATTATAAATATATTAATCAAATTTATGTAATTTTAATAATTTTCATTTTAAATTTTTACATAAAGAAACTGTAAAATTTTGAACATTTTCACATTAAAACACAGTTTTCTCATCACTTCTACGGGATCAATTTTAAATTCCATTTAGTAAATTTTTTGATTTGAATATGTCCAAATGTATTTTGAATTTGGAATCTTATTAATTTATATTCAATAATAAGGTTATCTTAATTTTTAACATCAATGATTAGTTGAAAGAGTTGAAATTAATTACATGGATTAATGTAAAAACTAGTTTACTTCATGGTTAAACATAGAATATATGGTATTAGAACGACACAAAACTTATTAGAAACCAATTTTATGGACATATTTCAATTGTTACAACCATATTATATACATTATGAGTTATTGGGTCACTTTTCACAGGAATTTACCACTATAATAATTTATGTAATGAAGAAGACAAAAGAAATACTTTTCATCATTTTAATATATATAATGATTTTGGATATGGATAAAAAATATATTTTATGTTATATATAAATATATAATTTTGATTTATAATTTATTTTCTTATCAAGAAAATTTATATTAAATTTGTATGGATGAACTATTTACGTTACATTCTAAATTAATGAAAATGTAGTAATTATTTAGTATTTAATTAACTAAAATAAAAGATAATAAAAGTATTAAAAGTGAAGTAAATTTAATGAATTATTTTTGGTAAACTAATTTTTTAAAAGAATATATCATTTTTCACAGGTGTGAATGTAATAGATTAAAATTATTTTATTTTCTTGAGATTATTAAATTTAATTTTAATAAATAATTTCAAAATTTAAATTAATGTTATTTAATAGTAAATTATATTTTATTAAATGATTTAAAATTACTAAAAAATAATAACCACTTCCAAGTGATTTTTAAATTTTAATAAATATTAAATATGTTCCATTCTTGTACATAATGATATTTTATAATAAATTTATCGACCCCTAAATTGTAAATTTTTAAGCATAGTAAGGCTTAAAACACTCTTCTTGTATGTTACGTGCCCTTCAGGTAGAATTAATTTTCAACACATATAGTATTTTTTTATAAATTATATATAAAAATTAAAAATATTTCTTTTAAATTATCAAATTTTATAACATTAATTTATTCTTAATTTGGAAATTTTCTAGGTTAAAAAAATATTTCCCTCAGTAAAAATCCAAAATGGTTAAAATAGATAAACATAGATTATAAAGAATAGTATAATCAAAACATTTTTTTCATAATGTGGTAGATATTTCTCTCAACCATATAATCCCTCCCCAAATTTAATTATCAATTAGGGATCCACATTAGGTTTGGGATACCTCCCAATAGTGAATAATTTTTAGTATTTAAAATAATTTCACTCCTCCTCAACTATAAAAGGGAACTCTCTCTCCCCCATCTTTCACACAATAAAGCCAATTTATTTAAACAATGACTTAAAACTTCACTAATCAACATCCCTAAACTCATACAATAAGCCATATTTTGGGTATAAATCAATCCTTTTATGGTTTATGTGCAATCCTAAAGAGGAAACCCGAAAAAGAGTAATTGTAATTCTAAAAGAGCTTTTATTATATTTTAATTCTATGCCTTCTTCAATTATAATTATACCATGATTATATAAAAACATAGTGTATTATATAAACTGATTTATTTTTGTGTTAGATGTAAGACCTAATTCTTTCAACACATCCATCAAGAGGCTTACTGAATCATCGTTCGTGTGTATGGTGAACTATCCCCCACAAACCAATTACATTCATTTATCAATTAAAACCAGTAAAGGTTGATAATAATGATGTATTTATAGTTTATATATATTATATAATATATTAATCATGTTATTATGTTTTTGGAACTATTACATCACACATTCCTTCATTATTACCATTTTTTGAATACGAATAACATCTCTCAAGTGTAAAGTGGACTAACACCTCGCGATGTGATGTGATTCATTAACTCTTTACATGAAATGTGTTATTGATGGTTCTAATAAACATATGTGACATATATATGAAATCATAATGATTACTTAATGATAATATATATAATTTTAATTTATTTCATTCAATAAAATAATAAAAATGGAACAACAATCATGATTTTTCACAACTAATTGTCTCCATGAACGGTGTATTTCATTTCCAATCATCAAATATTATGGAATAAACAAAATACATATATGATGAATATATTTTATATCAACCTATTGCTTTATAATCTATAATTGATTAAATAATGATCAACTTAAGAGGAATATAAAAATAATAAGTTAAAACATACTCGGAAAACAAGGCAATTAACACCAAAATAATGAAAATGAGTGATTATTAAAAAATAGGTCATAAGATGTTATAAATGGAACTTATATGATATTAAAAATATTAATATATTTTTGGTATAAGTTAATAAAATGTTTAAACCACTATACATGGGGTTAAATCAAGTGCAATGAAAAAGAAAGATGGAGGTAAGATAGTTCATCTTTGTTTCATTTCATTGGAACATATCGTAATGTTACGCATGAAATTAAATTTATACGATGTATATACACCCTTAGAGAATAAAATATCATTAATAATTCCTTATTCATGGTTCTATATGTTTCAATTTGATTTATTTCATCTAAGGGTAATGAATTATACGTTACCATGTGAACAAGAATTTAATAAATCAATTGTTTTTCGTTGGGTTGATTTACATTCTAATTATGGTTAATATTCTATGATTATATGTATAATGTCCTTTTAATATATATTGTTTTATTTTTTTTATAGTTTATACATGTAATATATTTATTTATTAGTTCTAAATTAAACATTGTGGTCATTTTAATGGTTTATTTTACAATCAAATTCTAATCGAGATGGTTTATCCATAAATAACAATTAATTTAAATAATATGAACTTTGTTTAATAAAAAAATTATTTTAATTTCACTTTACTTAATCATGATTTGTTTCAAGCTATAGAATAATTTTTCACACATGGTTACCCATAATGTTTTAGAAATTGTTTTTAATAAAATTTGACTTCATTTCAATTCTCTATTCAAATATGGGTTCTTGAAAAATAGTATTTATGAAAGTATTTTAAAAAATGTTTTTAAATATTTTAATATGATTTATTGAAGAAATTATTACACATTTTTACTTATCATAAAAATATTCACTGGAATATGTTTGTAATTTTAAAATAAACTCCCATTTTTATTTTATTGAAAATGTTAAAGGAATATTCTTTTCATTTTCCTGAAAAAAGAACTTTCATTAACTTTTAACAGTGAAAATGGAATGTTATTTTTCATTTTATAGCATGTAAATATTACCTATCATAATGACCATCATTTATTTAAATATTAAATTTTAATTTAAGAAGGATGATTTTAAATTAAATGTTTTAAAAGTGATTTTCAATGAAAATTATTTTCAAAATGGTTTTCAAAATGAAAAGAATATTTTCCTCTAGAATGTTTTTAAAGATATTATAGTGGTATTTCTTTTCAAAAATGACAAGAAAACATATTATTACTCTAATGGATATACATTTTATTGATACCATCCTTATTCTTCCTAGGAATGGATTATACTTATTTTGATAGTGGATAATATTGAAATTCAATTCCATGAATCATTTTCATAGTCATTAACAATATCTTGGGTTATTTAATTTTATATGATTATTATAAATTGAATTTATCCTCAATATTCAAATAATTTATTATATATATGATTACTTTTTAAACTGTATACTAATTTAACATATAATTTTTACTTTTAATGTGAATTGATTAAGTGGGGAAGCATTGATAAATCCATTTCTATTACTCAAATATGATATTTGACAAGGAAAAGTGATTATGAATTAAATTGATTATTCTCTAAATTAGGAATGATTTATACATGAAATCAATGGGTTTCTGACCAGTTAATTCAATCCCGTTGACACATCAATAGTCTTAGGGGATGAATATTTTGGCTATAGCCTAAGCTAAGGGGTTTTTATACTGTATATTTTTTACTATATTTAAAATATATTATTATGGAAAATCTATCACATTCCATAGAAAGATGATGTCAAAAAATATGTATTTCCATAATTTATATTATTATTATTATGTTTCATTATATTTTCACTATGACATCCTCTCTTGATGCATTTCATTATAAGTTATTGGATAAATGAAATTCCTTTCATGTTTTTTGTCTTAATATATTTATTATGCCTTATCTATGCATACAATCATGGGTTTTAATGGGAAACTAGTTTCAGTTATTTAACATTCCATTTTAATTATTTACGTGGACTCATTATCATAACATATTGATTATTCCTTATATATGCATACAATAACTATTACTTTATATATTGTATTCTAAATTAA
This sequence comes from Viscum album, assembly GCA_963277665.1. Classification (NCBI taxonomy): domain Eukaryota; kingdom Viridiplantae; phylum Streptophyta; class Magnoliopsida; order Santalales; family Viscaceae; genus Viscum; species Viscum album. The sequence goes on from CAUJRU010003219.1 coordinate 16,134, forward strand.
AAATGGGTGTCATATATATATTCGGTTTACCAATATTTATACATTTGATCAGTACTTTGGGATAGGTTTTCTTGTATCTTATGTCAATGAAATGGTTGCAAACATCTTTTGGGGTCTGTGAGGGAACAATTGTTTTATGAATATTCAACATTAAGATGATTCCAATGACCTAAATTAGATTAAATGATTTAAAATTTAAATAATGTGACATTAATTCTAATTCCAAATTTAATTTATATTTATAAATAATTTAATTGAAAAGAAATTTTTCAATAAGAATTCACTATTGTTCAATATTTATTGAAAAATGAAACATATTAGAAAAATCCCAAAAATTAACCAAAATATAATTATGATTTTTTAATTTTAGAAATGAATTTTATTTAATCAAATAAATTTTCTCTATATTATATAAATTAATTTTAAAAATTTCTCTTGAAATGTCACTATGGATTCTTCTAGAAAAATACAATATTTTATAAGCCAATTATTTTTCTGTTAAATGAATATTATTTAATATATTATTAATATATAAATATATATTTTTTCTGATTTATTTAGTACTACTAATACCCAAATATTAAGACATATGTGTGATACCTATCATATTTAATTATATCATTTCAATAATATTTTAGGTTATGTTTAAAACAGGTATTGTGTGTAACACGTGTTAAACTTAGGATAACCTAAAATTCAAGATATTGAAGAGATATAATTTTTTTCATAAAAATAAATATATAATAAAGTCTCATGGTGTTATTTCTTTATTATGTGTCGATGTTTTATTTCTAACACACTATAGAATAAGATGTTCATAATTTTAAAATATAAGTGTGTTATATTATCCACATCTAAAATAAATTTCATCCTTGTAATTTAGACTTGATCTCATAAATCAAGGGTTTTTAATTTTAAAATATACTTCATAATAAACCAAATCATGAGAGGGGTTAATAAAAAATCCTTTTAATAAGAGTGAAAGAGAAGATCAAATGGAATATGGAATACTACATACTAGGTTCACCAATAAGAGAACACGAGGTAGAACTAAAAATATTTTCATAGAATACAAAACAACAACAACTAAATATGGATGAATAGTGATAGATAACATGTCTAAGAGGAAGTTGAAAACTAAAAATCCATAAACTAGTGGTTTGAAAAGGTTTATTAATGTTATAAAATATTATTATATTACGATTTTTTTTTCAATACTCTTTCCTTGAGTTTATGAATTCATTCACTAACTATGAATATAGTGAAATTAAAAATAGGATATATTCCAATTTTAATAGAACAATTACATAATTTGATTGTGCTTCGATAAATTTCTACTTCATATCTTACTCTACGAAATTAACATCCAAAAGTTATTTTTTTTATCCTCAAGAACTGAAAAATATAGTTAATGGATTATAATATCTATAATATAATGAAAATTAATTACGTAAATATATAGTTTTCATAATATAAAAATGGTTGGAAGATGTTTCATATATAGGGAAGTGATACATTTATATGTCGAAACTCATCCAAATTTCAACTGATTCCATTTCATAAATGGTGGTCTATATGCTCCCTGAAATGTTTAAAATCCTAAACATTATAATGAGGGTTACTAAATTTCCAAAATGAAATTATAATTAACCTTAAAAAACATTAATTAATATCTTAATCATCACATACCAAACATGTGAGTACCTTCATCATGTATTTTAGTGAAACATGATAATAAAACAAAGTACCATAAAACATTACGGAAATCTTTAACGCTTTTATACTCCTTAAAAACACGTGTTTTTTAATAAATTCCATAATTAAAAATATACTATAAAATACATAAATGATAGTATAAAAAACTTTTTCCTCAAATCATTAATCCATCCTAAGGCTTTCCTTACTATAAAATTTATTTTATCTATATTAATCACCTTTGAATTCCAACATCATTATCTCTAAACTCGGATCATATTAAGGGTTATGTATTTTTATAATATTGTGTTTTTAAATAACTTCAACATGCCACTATATCTTTTTTCTTGATCATTAGAACATTTTGGCATGAGATTTAAAATAAATAATGAAAAATTACTACAACACAATCCATATAAATTTCATAATTCTTATACCCAAAAATCAATGATAAAATAATCCGATGACCAAATTTGTAAACCCTAACACAATAACATTAATAATTTTACTTTAGTTGTATGAGTATCATAATCTTGACTTTATTCCCTTAGATTAATTTGAGATATATTCTATTTACTCTTGCATATTAAATTTTTAGCTCCCTATCACCTTAATGTGAAAAAATTACATATTTGAAATTTCATTCTCATCCTTGAAATCATAAGAATTTTACCCTTTATATCCACACATATAAAAAAATCCCATTCCCTTAAATAATGTACCTAGTTATTTATATTAAAATTACAATATGATGGAAAATAATTCATTTCCTTCTTCCCATTATCCATATTTTTCTCTTCCCCACTATTCTTTACATAGTTCTCATCAATTCCATAATACTTATATATTTCATTCTCTATCATGGTAGCAAATGATACTAAGTCCTCATATGATGTGAATGTTTGGGAAACTAGTTCCCTTAAATAGATTGTATTAATCACAACATAGTAATGATTACTTTTTGGAATGCATGCATTAATTCAATTTTAATTCCATATTCTATTAACCCATCCTAAATTATAGAAAACACAAGACTATATCATAAAATTATTATAAAAATTATAAAATCCCAAAATTATTGAAAATATTATATATAGATAATATCATAATAAAAAAATGTTAATTTGGGAATATTATTATTTTCAACTCTTTATTAATGGTTTCTACATAAAGTGTGATTTATCATAAGAATATTCCCAGATAGGTTAATGTAAGAGCATATTAAATCCCACTTTCATGCACTAGGTGATGATTGGTTCAATAGTAATACAACTTTTTTGGAGTTATTACCCCTAGGTACATCTGTTCTCGAACCACATTCACATTTAGTCTCCAAACATATATGTATTTAAGGAATAAAAACTAATATCAAACTTACCAAATACATTAGGGTGGTCACTTATACTTATCCTCAGAGTCTATCATAGGGTTATAATCCCTAATCTATTTTTTTAATAAATCATGTTTCCAACGTTCCCACTAAACCTCTTATGATACCAACTATAGAGACCTTCACCCCATTAGCTCGATTATAGTGTATGATTTTATATATTTGATTAAGATATATGTAATCTTATCATAATTGAATTAATAGATTGGTAGACTTGGTAAAATAGTTATATAATTTTAATTCACAATATATTTTAAATCATTAAATACATAAAGAGTTTTAGGTGAAAATTACATTAATCCCCTTAATGTATCCCATTATATTAATAAAATAAACATCCTAGTTTCATGGGTAATATAAAACATAGATAATTGGGAAGCTCAAATTCTCAATAAGGGTTATGTACAGTTGGAGCAATCATGAATCAATAAGAATAATCAACATGGAAAGGAAAATAACTAAAAAAACGTACAATTAAAATAACATAAATATCATGATAAGATAAGGAATAATCTATAGGTTTTTATAAATTATCAAAAACATGTAATTTGATTAATAAAAGAGAATGAATTTCATGAGTAGATAATATCATAAAAAATATCAAGGATAATAACAATAATATAATTATCAACGGTGGAAATGATTAATTATTGGACATCATGTATGAGGATAATTATTATTAAACCATCAATATCTATCCTCTATACATTTTAAATATACTATGTGCCAACCAATCTAGTTTGTTTAACTGAATTTAAACTACTTAGTATAAGCCAATCCGGTTTGGACAAATGATTCAAAACTATTGGGTACAAACACATCTGTTTTGGCCAAATGATTTTCCTCATAGTACAAATCAATTCATCAATTATATATCTATAAGAAACACCACCCATGTTTATATGTCAAAATAACTCCTCATATAGTGAATGATCAATTTAATTCATAAAAATGTGCAATATCCATAAATATATATATTAGTAAAAGTAAAAAAATCTAACAACCCTAGATTAAAAAATTTATTTTAATGTAAACACTATGTGAATAATTATTATACTTGACCTAGATAGTCATTGAAGCCAGTCAAAGTTTACAATTTATATTCCTAATAACTACAGTATATGTGGAAAGCAGGGTCAAACCCACAGGGAAAGCTATTTTGGACACTGGTTTTCAAAAAAGCTAAATAAAGACCCCACTGTTGTCAGCAGTGGGATTAAATTTCCCACTTTTTAAAAAAAACACATATTATTTATTATAATGAAAAAAAGAAACAATAAATTTTTTTAGTTTTTGTTCTAAACTGTATCAAAACAAGGAACAAGCTAAAATAGTAATAGAGAGATAAAATTCTGAGAGTGAACAATCAGGAGAAAAACGTTCGGGGAAAACATCAACTCTACCGGTTATTAAAACATACATTCACACAATAGTATTTAGAATTAATACCACTGAAAAGAAGTGATTTATTTCCCTCACCAGGAGATAAATCACATCAAGCTGACAAATATTGATGTTCACCACTCCACGGTTAATCAACATGAGAAAACTAGTTTGAAAAGATCACAAAACTAATTCCCTGTTTGTCCTGTAGTATTTTATTTCCATTTAAAAGTTCAGGAAAATTAATCCACATTTAAACTCACCATATTAATGTGGAAATATGATTTTATGTGAAAGTGGTACGTTGAAATTGTATGCATTCAGAACTGACCTCGCCGATCAATTCCGATCACACCAAAAATGATAGTGAGAAGAGATAAAGGCAATAATCCAGTAGACTCGATTTTTACCGAGAACTAGAAGTATTTAGCCTAACATTACATCCATTACGTATTCTAAAAACATTAAATTACAGAGGAAGATAATTAAAAGATAATAGAGGAAGAAAACTCCCTCTACTCGTATCAATTACTGCAGATCCTGGCACATGGAACTCCGAAGAGCAGCTGGTTCTCTACTTTGCTCAGAGACTGGTGTGTTCGTCGAATGAATCAGTGTCGTCTCTCATCTGATGTGATCCTGGAATGACGAATGAATCTCCCCCAAAATTCTGCTATTTTCTCTTCTTTTGTATCCACCATCTTCTACTACATGTCACCACTTTCCTTCCACCAACATTATGTTTCCGTCACGAGTACACTGTACACGTGCGTTTTTTTGCGACATGCACGTTGTGCTATAATTTCCCTCATAACTAACTACCAGTGAGTTAGTTAGATGAATATGGATGTAAAACTGTCTCTCGACTGAACCTGCACAACTAAAAAGAAAATAAATAAATAAATACCCAATGAATGTAAAGTAGTTAATTTTTTTAGTTTTACTATTATAATACATATTAAAAGTAATTAAAGTTAATTAATAAAAAGTTAAATGATTATTACATATTAATTAATAATTATAATTATAGTTATTGATTAATTATTTAATATTTATTTAAATGAAGTTATTATGTTCTTAATTTATTACTATTCATTAGTTTATTTTATTAATATCAGTATTATTAATAATTATTTAACTTCTTAATTTAGACTGATATCAATTAATTTAAAAAGTTAAATTAAATTACAAATTATTTTAATTAGTTAATTTAATTAGTTTAATATTTAAATTTAATTAATTATTATTCATTATCTTATTATAACCATTTTTATTATCATATATTTTTTTAATAACTAATTAGTTTGTTTATTTTTTATTTTTTTAACTTTTCAATTATCTGCCCCCCCCCCCAATTATCAGCACAAGCAGGGGGGTTTACTATTATTTCTCTGGAAGTAGGTTCGCGTCATCCAGCTCCTTGGTAGCAACGAATCACAATCTGCAGAGCAAACAGCTCGAGTGGGGTCGACCTCCTCCCATGGAACTCCTCAATGAAGCTCTTCCTCCTTTCCACCATGGTTGTAGGTTCTCTGGAACAATAGTTGAAGAAGATCTTCAAACCAAAATGTAGTACACAACTATCCCCCACAAGGATTCAACTAATGGAGGGTTCGATCGGTTCGGTTCTTCCTCTCATCAACAAGTTAAAATCGGTCTGATCATCTTCACGGAAAAACCCAAATTGGCTTCATCGGATGAAAATATGGTTTCAGTTCTTCAACAGTAGCTATTCAGTTAATTAACAACATAAGTGGTCTCATCTGAGATCATCAGGACCAGCGATGGTTTAGGCATCATTGACCGAACAACTTCCCTCCCTCGCTGATTATCCCCAGTAGTGGTTCAGATGGGTTTGAGATCTGAAATTTTAGTTTGATTTGCATGAATAGTTTGGTTCTATTCCGATTTCATAGTAAGATCTGGGGTTTCATATCTAAGTTGGAGTTTGTTCTGTGTCTGATCTTGTTGTTGTTTTTGTGTGTTGTGGAAGTGAGACGAACGTTGTGTAAGGAAGGAAGGGGAAATAGAAGCAGCGAGAAATGGCTTGGGAGGAAAACGGTCACTCGGTGATGGTGAGTTACGATGCAAGGAAGTTACAGTGGCACCGATTTGCAAGGGTTACCATGCCACAGGTAAGGAAGGGAAACGGTGCCACCGTTTCTCCTGGAAATGGTGAGATAGTAAAGATACGGTGAAAAAAGACACGGTGCATCCATGAAAGGTGTAACCTGCAAATTAAAGAGACAAAATAAAATAAAATAATTTGAATCATAAATAAAACTAAATGTAATAACTAATAATAACTAAAAGGTAATTAAATCCAAAGCAAGTAAAGTTACTCAAAAACTTAAATAAACTTTTAAAACCAAATTAACTTATGTTAAATTATTAATAACATCAATTAGTAAAATTTAAATTTCTACTAAATTAAAACTGAAATTAAAAATCAACTAACTAATTAAAGATTAATGTAAAATTAAACAATTATATAACAAAGTAAAATTATTTAAATTAATTACTTTAAAAAATTTAATTAATTTAAATTAGACCGATATTAATTAACATATTAAATTTTTATTTTAATTAATGAAATAGAATTTAAAGAGATCTTAATAAAAAATATAACAAGTTTATAAACTTATATTAAGATTAATAAATTATTAAAAGACAAATAAAACATTATGCTACTTAAAATTAATTAAAAATTAATAAAAGTAATGTTAAATAAAAACATTATTATCTATGTGCAAAAGAATTAATTAATTTACTAGCTAATTACTGTTAAATTATTAACTATGCAGACAAAAACAACAATCTAAATAGATAGTTATTAGTCTATTAAATTAAATTGAGAAACAAATTAATTATTTTAAGGCATAAAATACACTACTAATTATAAAAATTAATAAATTAATAAATTTAGTGATAAAATAACATAAGTTTCATTATTTATTAAAAAGTGTTAAAATAAATAAATAAATTGATAAAAATTAATTAAAAAGATGGGACAAAACTTGTGTTTTTAAGGCCACATAAAATTTCCCCACACATAATAATTGTTTTTTCCCAAACAATACATGTTTTATTATCCTTGAAAACAAAAGTATGATATTCATGATATCACTCAAAATGTAACATGTCCAACAATTTGTAAAAAAAGACAAAACCATGTCAGTGGGCTTTGAGAAAATGAATTACTCAGATGAAACTTGCCTATAACAAATACTCAAGAGTAATTAAGAGAGCTATGTGTCATCAAACAATGAAGATGTCATGCCTCATATATGATACAACTTAAAGAATCACTTCAAACCAATATTAGGTTCTAAATACAAGAATGACAAGATATAAAATATCAATGGAATTAAGATCTTAAAAAAGGAACATTATACTTTAACTTTTTCACCAAGGTTCCAAAAATAATTAAATTTTTTTTGAGAATCACCTCAATGATACAACCTATATGATTTCCATAAAAATCAATTGATCCCTTCATCATCTCGCATTCATCCTTACCCTCACCTTAATGAGCTCATTTTTGATCCTAGAAACTTTATTTATTTTTCCCAAGCCATGTATCATTGTGCTAAGAACTGTACAATGTACTTATTCAAGATGAACATAGGGCTCAAAGTAAACAGAAACGAACCCAGCATCTCGGGTCTCAGAGACTCACTCTGGGATCCCAGATTCCCAAATTACTCCAGTTTCTAAAGATTTATAAAAAAATCATTTAAATTGGCTCATTAAAGAATTTAATTTTAATAATTAAATGAAAATGAATGTGGCCCCTAGAATCAGAATCAAAATTCCGGTTCTAAAGGTTTTGATCAGAATTCCACTAAATGGTTACCCAAATCACATTATGAAATATTCCCTAAACTAGATTTCCATCAAATCACTAAATAAGATCACTCATCAATCATAGATTATCATCAATATCAATTTCAAAGAAGTTCTTAACTACCAGCAAGGAACTTTTCCTAAGGCGAGACCCAATTGAGTATAATGCAAAGCCTACAATTATGCAAGAATTTTGACAAATTTTAACCATTTTTTAACAAAAATTTTGAAGTTGCAGTGGGAATTTTTGGTCTTTCAATTAAGCACAGTTTATCACAGTCAATAATTGACCCCCTCCCCCACACTTAAAACCCAACTTTGTCCCCAAAGTTGACTTCTAAATATGGAGAAGAACAATTAATCAATTCAGGTTCAAAACAAATTTTCAATTTAATAGATGTATGACATGTATAAAGGGTCTCAATAACATCCAAAAATGTTTTTTGCAACAAAAAATAAGTTATTAGCTGGTTTATTAGCAAGTATATTCATTAACATTGATGTCCAGTAACAAAGATTTTCAATTCATCTCACGATATATCATGTAATTCAAAAGTGCAAAATTAATTGGGTTTAAAAATTTTAACAAGGTATGATTCAAATGAATGTTCAATAAAGTAGAAAGATTCATGCTAATACCCTATAGACTAATTAGATTCAAAATACTAGTAGCATGTACCACCACACACTTAATTTCAAGCAGTGGAAAAAATTTTAATAACAATGCAATTCAGTTTTTTCAGCAAGAGGCACATGCAGATTTTTTAATTCAACTTAGTGACATGCATCAAATGTTTTTTTTGCAATATATGCAGAAGATTTTCAGAAAATATGTAGCATAATTTTTCAATACACGTAGAATTTTTTAAGCAAGAAAAACATGCAGCAGATTATTTTCCTAAAGCATTAGGAGTAGAAAAAAATGAAAAAAACAATAACAGTAAGATACTTCCCTAACATAATACTTTTTCCATCAATCCTTCATTATGGGAATTCCACTCCCCCATGAAACCAACAACAGCATCCTAAAAATACAAAGCATGAACACCACAGACAACTAACCAGCATAGACAGTGCAAAAAGAAACCATCACAAAATAACTTTATTCAAAGTAAAACAAAAACAGAAACAAAAGTAAACACAAATGAACGAACATGGGTTGAATCCCAAGAAGAACTGAATTTTAAGTCTTCACTTAGACTTTACTTAATTAAATTTTTTTAATTATTAACACAATAAAAACCATGGGTTGCCTCCCATGCAGTGCTGGATTTAAAGTACCCAACCAAAATTTATTCAATAACAATTTTCTAGCACAGTGAAGGCAGCCAAGCCCTTTGGCTACCCCTCAAAATAAAGTTTTATTCTATACCCATTGACTAGCATGGGTTTATTCTATTCACCTACAATTTCAACAACACCATTATTAAGAACTATCACAACATTAAACGGCCCAGACCCTTTGGACTTCAGCTTTCTAGGAAAAAGTTTAAGTCTAGAATTAAAGAGAAGGACCTTCTGTCCAGGTCTGAACTCTTTGTTTTGAATGATAGAATCATGAAATACTTTAGTACTTTCTTTTTAAATTCTTGAATTATCATAAAACTCTCTCATAATCTCATCATGTTCACTCATCTCAAGTAATCTCCTCTCACCAGCACTCTTAAAGTCAATGTTTATGGCATTAACTACCCAATAAGACTTATGTTGCAACTCTACAAGTAAATGATAGCATTTACCAAACAACAGCCTGTAATAAGACATTCCTATTGGGGTCTTGAATGCAGTTCTGTAAGCCCATAAAGCATCATTCAGTTTAAGAGACCAGTCTTACCTAGAGTTTTACACAGTTTTTTTGAGTATTTGATTCAACTCTCTGTTTGAGATTTCCACCTGTCCACTCGACTGTGGATGATAAGGAGTACCGATTTTATGAACACAACCATACTTTTCCATTAAAGCCTTAAATTTATAGTTCTTAATGTGTATTCCATTATCAATTATAAAAGCTCATGGGACTCCAAATCTTGTTAAGATATTCTTTTTCACAAATTTTATTACAGAATGGGCTTGATTTTTGGGCAGTGCCACTGCCTCAACCCACTTTGAAACATAGTCAATAGAAACAAGAATGTACTCATTCCCATGAGATGATGGAAATGGAACCATAAAATCTAAACCCAAAACATCAAAGATCAATACCTCCAAAATTCCCTTTTGGGGTAACTCTTGTTTTCATCCAACATTGCCTAAACTTTGGCACCTATCATAGCTAACCACAAAACTCCTAGCATCCTTAAAAAGGGTAGGCCAATAAAAACCAGATTGTAGTAATTTTTTAGCAGTTCTCTCACCCCCATGATGGCCTCCCTAAGGTGAAGAATGACAACATTCTAAGACAGGAAGCATCTCTTCCTCATGTACACACCTCATAATAATACCATCATCACATCTCCTAAAAAGTAAAGGATCATCACAAATGTAGTACTTAAGCTCAGAAATGAATTTATTTCTTTGTTTATTGGACAGATTTTTAGGAAAGAGACCTACTGCAAGGTAGTTAGAAAAATATTCAACCCAATAAGATTTCCTAATTGACATAGTAAGAAACTTATCATCAGGAAAGGATCAATTTATCTCCCTAGAATTTTGAGATTGGTTAAGAGAAATCCTAGAAAGGTGATCAGCAACAAAATTTTCAGCTCCCTACTTATCCCTAATCTACAAGTTAAATTCTTATAACAATAGAATTCATCTAATCAGCCTGGGTTTAGTATCCTTTTTAGAAATAAAGTACTTTAAAGAAGAATGATCAATGAAAATGATGGATTTAGAACCTAACAAGTACTGTCTAAACTTATCTAGAGAAAACAAAATAGCTAATAATTCTTTTTCAATGGTGGTATAATTCCTTTGAGGATCATCTAGCAGTCTACCAGCATAATACACCACATGAAACTTCTTATCTCTCCTATGTCCAAGGAAAACACCTACAACAATGTCACTAACATCACACATAAGCTCAAAAGGTAATTTCCAATCAGGTGCAGTAATGATAAGCGATGTAGTGAGTTTCTCTTTAAGAAGATTAAATGATTTCAAACAGTTCTCGTCAAATTTTAAAGGTGCATCCTTGTCCAGAAAAGAACACAAGGGTCTAGTTAACTTAGAGAAATATTTCATGAATCTCCAGTAGAAACCCACATGACATAGGAATCTTCTAACACCCTTAACATTAACAGGAGGAGGCAGTTTTTGAATAACATCAATCTTAGCAGTATCGACTTCTAAAACTCTTTTGGACACCTTATGACCAAGCACAGTACCTTCTGTCACCATGAATTGAAATTCCTCCCAATTAAGAACAAGGACGGTTTCAATGAATCTCTTTAAGACTAATTCAAGATTTCCAAGACAAGTATCAAAAGTACTACCCACAATGGAAATGTCATCCGTGAAAACGTCAATAATTCTCTTAGTCATGTCTGAAAATATAGCCATCATACACCTTTTAATGGTCGCTGGAGCTCTACACAACCCAAAGGGTATTCGCCGGTAGGCAAATGTTCCAAAGGGGCATGTGAAAGTGGTCTTCCCCTAATCCTCTGGATCAAAAGGAATCAGGTTGTAACCAAAATACCCATCTAGAAAACAGAAAAATTCATTTCCAGCAAGCCTCTCTAACATTTGATCCAAGAAGGGCATTGGAAAATGGTCCTTCCTAGTGGCTGCATTAAGTTTCCTGTAATCCATACAGACTCTCCATTTTTTGGCTTTCCTAACTTGGACTTCTTCATTCTTTTCATTTCTAACTACAGTAAAACCTCCCATCTTGGGGAAAACCTGGATAGGGCTGAACCAAGAATTATCAGATATGGGATATATCATTCCAGTGTCCAGAATCATGATTACTTCCTCTCTCACGACTGCTTTCATAATTGGATTTAATCTTCTTTGACATTCTAACTTAGGCTTATGGTCAGGCTCCATAGGAATCATGTGCATACCGAATGAGGAACTAATACACGTGATATCAGCTATTGTTCAGCCTATGGTAGATTTAAATTTCTTCAACACATTCAAAAATCATTCCTCTTGGTTTTCATTCAGTTCAGCATAAATTATTACAGGCAAAGTGGAGTTCTCACCTAGAAAAGAATATTTAAAATGATCAAAGATGGGTTTTAGTTCAAGATTGGGTTGTTCTACAATCGAAGGAAGACTCTTAGGCCTGGGAGGTCCAATATATTCGATATACTTCTTGAAAGGATTGTTGAAAGATGAAAGGTTTACAATTTCATGCTCAGATTCATAGATAACGGTATTACTGTCCAAGGTGGACAACTCACTGTCTAGACTTTCCATATCAAGATTAAACAGGTTTATCAACGAAGAATCATCTAATTGTTTTAAAAATTATTCCTTAGTAATATCAAAGTTATCATAAGTGTTGGTGAAAATAGAAACACACTAAAATTCACTCAAAAATCCCATAAGTTCAGAAGCAGAATACTCTCCTATAGTAGAGACTGGACAGTTATCCGGATCCAGAAGATTTTCCAGTTTGGTTGGTACAGTATAATTTTGAGTTCCCAATACAGATTCAATAGGATTTTCAGCTTCATAAATGATTTCTTCAACAGAGGATTTTTTTTGGATACTTCAATGTGTTCAAGTTGATTTTTATATGAACATTAAGCTTCAAGGAACTCAATTTTTGGACATTTTTCAGAATAAGTTGGTTCCTTAATATTTTTAAAAACATTGAACTCTTCTTCTTGTTCACCAATTTTGAATATCAGTTGACCCTTTGAAACATCTATGACAGCACCACTTGTGGCCAAGAAGGGCTTACCTAAGATGATAGGTACCTCTTGATCACATTCCATATATAAGACAAGAAATTCAGCAGGTAAAAGCAGCTTCCCAACTTCTACTAGCAAGTCATCTACCCTACCCACATGATGAGTGAAAGATCTATTAGACAACTAGAGAATGACCATGGTGGGTTAAAGGTCACCTAGACTCAACTGTCAAAACAGTGAGTATGGGAGCAGATTAATACTAGAACCTAAATTGCACAGACAATTGAGCTAATCAGAATTTCCTAGAGTACAAGGGATGACAAAGCTTCCTAGGTCTTTCAGTTTAGGTGGTATTTTCTTTTGAAGTACATCACTGCACTCTTAAGTGAGGCTGTAAGTAGAAAATTATTCAAGGGTCTTTTTGTTTGAAAAAATTTTCTTAAGAGATTTCAAGTATGATGGGATTTAAAATAAAGCTTGTATGAAAGGGTTGTTCACTTTTAGCTTGGACAGAAGACCAAGGAACTGAAGAAGTTCAGCCCTGGTGTTACATTATGGTTTCAGCTTCTCTAGGAAAGGGATGGGTGGGGGAAAAAATTTAGAACAGTAGGAAAATCCCTCACCTATTCCACAAATTTTTCTTTTCCTTTATTCCTTTGATTTTTCGAAGAAGTTTCAGCTTGATTTTCAGGTAACAAATTCGAATTTAGATCATTTTCAAAACTTATCTGTGAATTTCCTGCATGAGTGCAAAGTAGATTTTTATTATCAGTATGAAACAGATTTTCATTTTGATCATTTTCATCATATTTTTCAGCAATAGTTTGAGTATTAAGTCCACTTCTAGTTACAACAGCCACAAAATTCTCTATAGGGTTATGTTTAGTGGTACTTGGAAGTTTACCTTCATCCCAAGATGAAAAATCTCTAGCTGATTGGCCTAGTTGTGTTTCCACGTTATGCAGTCTAACATCAGTTTGCATTTTATTAGAGTAATATTGATTTTGATGTTTGGTTTTCTTGATTCAATATTAGATCAAGATTAGAAGACATGTGACTGTCATTGTTTCCTTTTGTATGTGAAGACTCACCCCTCTGTTGATTTTGAAAGTTTGGTCTTGGTTGATTAGAGTAATTAGGGGAAGTGGATTGCTTAATTAAGCCTTGATCATTCCAAGACAGATTTTTATGGTTCCTATATCCTTGGTTATAATTGTTTGAAATAGGATCTTCATTAGGATGAATTATAGGACCATGGTTAAAAAAATTAAATTTTCTTGTTATTGGGCTGGCATATCAAAGTGAGGGAAAAAAATTTCAGTATGCCCAAACATACCACACTAGACACACTATTCTCTTAAAGACTGGTTGGTATTTTGACATCCATGTTGATTAATCGTTTGTTTTGAATTCTAGTTCATTAAGGATTGATGTTTTTTTGGTGATTTCAGCTAGTTGAGCGTGAGTTTCATTCATTGAACAAGTGTTAGAATTAACATTTCTATTGACACTTTTTCTTCTTGAATTTTTATGTTGAGAATTCCGTGAAATATTATTGAAGATCTGTCTATGTTCTTCATCAGTTTTATCATTGTAATTACCCCCAACATCATGATCAAATAGATTCTGTCCATAGGAGGACATCCCGTCATAGAAAGTATCCATGAGAAGGTGTGATGGGAGTTGATGATGAGGACATTGTCTAAGAAGGTCCCTAAATCTATCCCAAGATTCATGAAAAGATTCTCCATCCTCTTGGTAAAAAACAAGTGATCGTAGTTCTCAGTTCTCCTTTTAATTATTGGGGATAAAATTTCATAATGAATGAGTTGTATAATTGATCCCAATTTTAAAAAAATGTTCTCATCTAAACATAAAAACCAATTCCTAGAATTCCCTTTAAGGAAAAAGGGATAAAATATCATCCTTAGCTCAGTTTCAGTGAGCCCTAGTAAGGGAAGTTGTTGCACAGTGTTGTATAAATCTCTAATGAAGGCTAAAGAGTCCTCATTAGAGAGCCCATTGAATGTAGGTAGCATAGATATGTGGGAATGTTTCAGCTCATAAATTATGGCCCGAGGAGATAACCTAATAGAAGATGGATTTCTTGAAACATGATAATGTTGAAACTCTCTCATCCTAGGCCTTTCATGTTCATCTAAGAGTTATGGATGGTTAATTTGAATGTTATTATGCTCAGGAACTCTATTATCTAAAATTTCCATTTCAATTTTGTTCTTCTTTCTTAGATCAGTTAAATGTTTGTCTAATTCAGGGTTTATAGGCTCTAATATAGCACCAGATGTTCTTGTACACATACAGACAGTAGTAGACAGTACTTAATAGTAACAATTTAGCAAGAAATGACATAGTTTTTTTTACAGTTTTTAAAATTTTCAATTTTTATCAAAATTTTTATATATGTGTTTTTTTATCTGTTTTTTTAGAAATGGCTCGTGACTTCCCCATAAACGGGGACAAAAACATTACCTAGACCATCGTTGAAGCCGATCAAAGTTTAATATTTATATTCTTACTAACTACAGTATATGTGGAAAGCAGGGTAGAACCCGCAAGGAAGGATATTTTGGCCACTAGTTTCTAAAAAACTAACTAAAGACCACACTGTTTTCAGCAGTGGGATTAAGTTTCTAATTTTTTTTTTAATAAAACCTATTATTTATTATAAGGAACAAAAGAAAAAACACATTTTTTTAGTTTTTTTTCTAAACTATATCAAAAAAAGGAACAAGCTAAAACAGTAACAGAGAGATAAAATGCTAAGAGTGAACAGTCGTGAGAAAAACGTTCGGTGGAAAACATCAACTCAACTGGTTTTGAAAACATCCATTCTCAAAATAGTATTCAAAATTAATACCACTGAAATGAAGTGATTTATTTCCCTCGCCAAGAGATAAATCACTTCATTATGACAAATCTTGATGTTCTCCACTCCTCGGTTAATCAAATTGAGAAAACTAGTTTGAAAAGATCATAGAACTAACTCGCTGTTTTTCATGTAGTCTTTTATTTCCATTTATAAGTTCAAGAAAATTAATCCACATTTAAACTCCCCATATGAATGTGGAAATATGAGATTAAGTGCAAGTGGTATGTTAAAATTTTATGCATTCAGAACTAACCTCACCGATCAATTCTGATCACACCAAAAATGACAGTGAGAAGAGATAAAGACAATAATCTAGTAGACTCGATTTTTACCCCAAACTAGAATTAGTTATCCTAACATTGATTCTATTAATTATTCTAAAATCATTCAATTATAGAGGAAGAGAATTAAAAGAGAATAGAGGAAGAAAACCCCCTCAGTTCGCATCAATTACTGGTGCTCCTGGCCCTTGGAACTCCGAAGAGCGGTTGGTTCTCTGCTCTGCTCTGAGACTGGTGTGTTCGTCAAATGAATTAGTGTCATCTCTCATTTGATGTGATCCTAGAATTAAGAATGAATCTCCCACTAAATTCTACTGCTTGCTCTTCTTTTTTATCCACCGTCTTCAACTGCATGTCACCACTTGCCTTCCACCTACATTATGTTTCCTTCACAAGCACATCGCACACGTGCATTTTTTCACGACAGGCACGTCACGCTAGAATTTCCCTCATAACTAACTACTGGTGAGTTAATTAGATGAATATGGAATTAAAACCATCTCTTGGATAAACATGCATAGCTAAAAAGAAAATAAATAAATGAATACACAAAGAAAGTAAAGTAGTTAATTTTTTTAGTTTTACTGTTATAATACTTATTAAAAGCAATTAAAGTTAATTAATAAATTTTTTAATGATTATTACATATTAATTAACAATTAGAATTTAGTTATTGATTAATTATTTAATCTTTATTTAAATGAAGTTATTAAGTTCTTAATTTATTTCTTTTCATTAATTTAAAATATTAATATCAGTATTATTATTAATTAGTTAAATTCTTAATTTAGACTAATATCAATTACTTTAAAAAGTTAAATTAAATTACAAATTAGTTTAATTAGTTAATTTAATTAGTTTAATATTTATGTTTAACTAATTATTATTCATTATCTTATTATAACCATTTTCATTATCATATATTTTTTAAAAAACTAATTAGTTTGTTAATTTGTTATTTTTTTTAAAGTAATAAATTCTCTCCCCCCCCAATTATCGGCTCAAGTAGGGGGAAGGGTTTTCTGTTCTTTCTCTGGAAGTAAGTCTGCAAAATCATTATCTTTGGTAGAAATAGTTCGCAATCAGTGGCGCAAATAGCTCAAGCGGGGTCGACCTCCTCCCATGGAACTCCTCAAAGAAGCTCCTCCTCCTTTCCACCATGGTTGCGGGTTCTCTGGAAAAATAGTGGAAGAAGATATTCAAAATAGAATGTAGTACACAGTTATCCCCCCATGTGGCTTCAACCAATGGTGGGTTCGATCGGTTCGGTTCTTCCACTCCTCTACAACTTCAAACAGGTCTGATCATCTTCACGGCAAAACCCTTGTTTGCTTCATTGGATGAAAATCTGGTTGCAGTTCTTCAACAACGGCGATTAGGTTAATTAACGGCGTAAGTCGTCTCATCTGAGCTCATCAGGACCAGTGATGGTTCATGCATCGTTTACCAAACAGCTTCCCTCCCACATTTTTTATCCCCAGTAGTGGTTCGAATGGGTTTGAGATCTGAAATTTTAGATTGATTTGCAAAAATTGTTTGGTTCTATTCCAATTTCATAATGAGATCATTGGTTTCATGTCTAAGTTGGAGTTTGTTCTGTGTTTGATCTTGTTGCTGTGTTTGTGTGTTGTGTAAGTGAGATGAACGTTGTGCAAGGAAGGGGAAATGAAATCAGTGAGAAATGGATTGGAAAGAAAACGATCGATGGGTCATAGTGAGTTGTGGTGCGTGGAAGTTATGGTGGAACTAGTTTGTAAGGGTTATAGTGCCATAGGTATGGAAGGTAAACGATGCCACCGTTTCTCCGGGAAACGGTGATACAGTAAAGATACGGCACAAAAAGACATAGCGCATCCGTGAAAGGTGTAACCTGCAAATTAAATAGAAGAAATAAAATAAAATAAATTGAAACTTAAATAAAACAGAATGTAATAACTAATAATAACTAAAAGTTAATTAAAACCAAAGCAAAAAAAGTTACTCAAAAACGTAAATAAACTTTTAAAACCAAATTAACTTAAGTTAAAGTATTAATAACATCAATTAATAAAATTTAAATTGCTACTAAATTAAAACTAAAATTAAAGAGCAACTAACTAATTAAAGATTAAAGTAAAATTAAACAATAATATAACAAAGTAAAATTATTTAAATTAGTGACTTTAACAAATTTAATTAATTTAATGTAGACAGATATTAATTAACTTATTAAATTGTTATGTTAATTAATGAAATAGAATTTAAAAATATCTTAATAAAAAATAAAACAAGTTTATAAACATATATTATGATTAATAAATTATTAAAATATAACTAAAACATTTTGTAACTTAAAACTAATTAATAAATAATACATGTAATGTTAAATAAAAACATTATTATCTAAGTGCAAAAGCATTAATTAATTTATTAGATAATTACTGTTAAATTATTAACTATGCAGACAAAAACAACAATCTAAATAGATAGTTATTAGTCTATAAAATTAAATTAAGAAAAAATTAATTATTTTAAGGCTTCAAATACACTAATATTTATAAAAATTGATAAATTAATAAATTTATTGATAAAATTACATAATTGTCATTATTTATTAAAAATTGTTAAAATAAATAATTAAATTGATAAAAATTAATTAAAAAGATGTGAAAAAACATGTGTTTTTAAGGCCACATCAATACTGTTTAGGAAATAATCATATCCATCATGAGAGAATATGAATATTTGAGATAAATTAAATTCTTAATGAAAAGTGATCCTAGGAAATTGTTTTTTTGAATAGAATGTCCATAATGAAAAAAAGAAAATAATACTTCCCAATAACGTTTAACTCTTTGTAATTTTCATGTCAAATCCACATGGATGAAATAATTAAAATTGAAACATAAAATCCAATTGAAAATCAATGAATCATTATATTATATGTAAAATGGGTAGTATATACATAACACAAAAGTGAATTTGTTCAAAATAACAAATTATTTTTAATGAAATGTAAATTTAGGAAAAATCCATTGCCTCATGCTTCCTTTGGGTTAAAAGTGATTTAAAATAAGGTTTAGTGTTCATAAACACGTTATTAAATATAAAAAAGACCATATCAGTATGTATAATATCTTATATTATCCTTTTATAACAACATGTCACTCTTTTGTTAATAATATTTCATTATTTCCATTATTTTGAGTGTTAATTTCCTTGTTTCTTCATCCATGTTTCACAATGAAAGACCAGGTTCTTGCCCATATTCTATAGGTCAACAATCTCAAGAATAATAATCAGGAAATAATTATCATACTTAATCATAAATTATATATTAAATACTAATCATGAGTGATGGTTTTTAGAATTAATGAATGTTACGACCATGGAGATGGTAGGCTTTACGTAGGTATGTGTAACATTCCCATGCTCAGTGATCATTATGGAAAGGTGGTACATAATGTTTCTTTTTTTCATAATGATAATGATTTTATAAATAAAATATTTTTTCTTTAAATATATATATATTTATATATATCATCCATATGGTGTGGTGATGAAAACAGGTCTATATTTCATTGTAGAGGTAGTCCACACACACATACATTATGTTATCTTCTTCAAGTATAAAAAATGATATATTATATAATTTAAAATATAAATATGAAATTAATATAATAATTAGGTCATTTATATAACATATATTATTTAAATTTAACCAAATTTCTTTCCACATAAAGCGTGAATGAAAAAGTAATTACATCGCTTAGTGAGACAGTAGTCCTCTGTACACATGAGCGACATTATCATATACCCTACAAAATGGAAATTTAAAAAGGTATATATTATATAATGATGAAACATGTATACTTTTTTGATAAATATCATATGTATATATATATATATTGTAACACCCCGTGCTTCTATGATACGCTTCTCATTCAATAATGCAATAGCTTGCATTGTACGCAACTTCAAGTTCTAACACACACCACAACCAATCAAAGTAGCCATTATGAATAGTAATACCCACTTTTTACAATTATAGAAATTTTATATTTCAAAATGGACTTCATTTTTGAATTCGTAATATCGAAATTATCCTAAGTTGATTTTTTTTGTAATTTTCTGAGAACTTCCAATTTTCAATGAATAGTGAAAAATACTTAAAAACAACTTTTTTAATCAAAATAATTTATAGTGATAAATTATACTATTGAGTGGTTTTAAACTATAATTATAATATATTTTTACCATTTTATCCAATGGTGTTCATTATAATTAATTTCACTTTGAAATTGGACATAAATAATTGTCAATCTTTTGATATATATTGTTTCTTAAAAACACGCTATTTGTTGTGACAGTGGGAATTAATTATAAAATTAATTAATTCAACTTACATGTTTGGAATTTTTTAAAATAGACATCATTTTTGGATTTGGAATATCAATTATAGCTTAGGGTGAAATTTTGTCATTGTTCTGAAAAACATCAATTTTTGATGAATAGTGAAACCACTAAGTGGTAGTTAAAAAACTGATTTTTCGTTTAAATGAAACATTACCACTTCTGTGATTTGATTTTCAAAAATCCTACATACATGGTTGTGATTAGGAAGTAAAATGTGGTGCAATGGGATTAAAATAATTTTTTGGTGAATAGTAACTTTTAAGTTTAATTAATCGCGATTAAAGGTAATTAGTGAAATTTATGGTAAAAATAGTATTATAAAAATATGGAATGACATTTACACTTGTCCAACCACTATTTGATGTGTCATGGTCGACCAAGACAATCAATGGGTCAACTTGGGGACCCCATGGAGCCACTTTGGTAGGAAAAGGACATAAATGACTTTTTATTTAATGTTAAAATAAAAAGGTCACAAACAAGAGTTGTTTTACTAAATCAATTTTTAAATGGGGTAATACAAGTCATATTTTTGACTATAAATATTCATTAGAAATATAAAAATATTTCCTACATCATCATAATTGTTTTATAATTTTTAGACATTAAATAAATTAAATTATTTATGACACCATTATGATGCAGCGATTACCTCATTAATTAACTATTTAAATAAAATGAAAAGATAATGTAAAATCCAAGGCTGAATCTTTTCCAAAGCATATTTGATGGGTATATTTCTAACCCTTATCACCTTATCCTCGAATTATAGAAGTTTGGGACCTTTAGAATCCGAAAAGAATTTTATAATAAAGTAACATTTCATTACTTTCCAAGAGTGCCCCTCCTCTCCACTTATAAATGGCCCCCACCACTACCCCCTTACTCACACTTTCAAACCCTTTTCGCTCGGCCAACCTCTACCCAAATACTCTCCCAACTTCCCTCCCTTACTCCTAGAAGCCTCACCTTGGGCAGAAGTCTTCCCAAGGAAGCCTTTGGCTCAAATCAAAAAGA
This sequence comes from Viscum album, assembly GCA_963277665.1. NCBI lineage: Eukaryota > Viridiplantae > Streptophyta > Magnoliopsida > Santalales > Viscaceae > Viscum > Viscum album. Next base: position 37,836 of record CAUJRU010003219.1, read on the forward strand.
GTTACCCGATTATAAGGTAATGTCTTCTCTAATGTTGTTTTGTTTTATTTTCCTTCTCCAACCCCTTAAACTCTATTTAATCATTTCTTTTGTAATAACACCAGTATCTAAAATATACTAGGATGTTGTTATGATAAGGATTTGTTTTAAACTTACACACACCTTCGTCTAATGGTTAAAGAACATACTGTTTCTGTGGGTGGCGAAATACTGCCTCACGAAACGATGATTGTTCAATATTCTTTTAACACCTCTAATGGGGGCCATTTTGATGACACTATTTTCATATGTGATATATATATTATGTTTATGTTTTCCTTATGCTTCTGTATTTCTCATTTATGGCATACTTTATGATTTCCATTATGGGTAAACGCGATAATTTCATTTTAGGAGGTGCGGACTACCGCCCCCTCAAAGCGATTTGAATCGTTAATGCCATATGTGGGATGTATAAAGGATGGATTAAATGATATTGAATATTATATTATACTGGAATTATAATAAAACTTTATAGTATTATGATTTAATTCCATTAAATACGAAATAGAAATGAAAGTAGCGTTCATGCGTACGTACGACTTACCGTCTCCATGAACGATGCATTTCATTTCTTACCTCTAAACATTATGGAATATTATAAATGCATTTATATAATGGATATATATGATATATATGATATCTATGTCATGAATATAATTCTGGATATAATTTATATATCTCCATATGAACTACTTGTAATTATAAGAATTTTATTTCTGAATCAAGTACCTAAGATCGACAAAACAACCGTTATAAACTTAAATAATTACATAATGTTCATGAAATGGTAATAAGTGATATAAAAGGAATAATGAATTTGATAAAGGTTATTAAGAAGGTATAGATTAACTCTAGTTTATTATTCAGGAGATCAAAGAACGATCGAGTGAATTCGGACACGAGGTAAGGGAATTTCTTAACCCAATTTCCATTCTTTGGGTTAATCTCCTACTTTCAAATTATGTCATGATGTTATTATGTCATATCATGTATTTGTACTTTCTTTATGTGTACCTATAATGAATACACATAATAGATCTATTTTATTTTAAAAATGATCTTTGTAAGGACTTCGTATCAATCTCCTTTCATTGAGGCATATTTGGTTTTATACACAACTTTCATTTATACAGTGTATAAACCCCTTTGACTTTTAATTTTATTCAAAAGGAATGTTTTTATACGAAGCGTTTTTACTAAAAGAAAAAAAGGAATTTTTTTCTTATGTATGCAGTGACAACGACTTCTCTGACGCCGTGACCATTATTTGAGTCTCAGCATCCTCTACTAGCCATAACATTTTTTAAATGAAAAATAAATACAATGTTTTAATTTTCTTTTATTTTGGTATTAAAAATGGTTTTGAAAGTGTTTTTATTATATGAATGTGTTGTAGTGATATCTTGTGATTAAAATGTGGTAATGTTATGTTTCATTTATGCATGTTTTATGTGATACGATTATGTTATGGTTTATGATATGTTTAAACCTGTTCATATGAGGAATGCATTGGACTTAATAAGTGACAGGTGGAGCCCACTATAGCTCCTCGATGCATCGGTAGGTCTCATGAGACAAACTAGTGTCTTGGCATGAGGCCTTGACAAAATGTTATTTGTGGTCTTTGCACGAGGCCTTGACTACGTGGTTATGATAGTCTGGAATTATGCATTCTATCATTATGAAAGTGGTTATTGATATTGCATGTGATTATTCGTCCAGTAGAATATCCATGTGAATAAGTAAATGGCATTATCTCATTTTACTTTTTCCATATTATGTTTAAGATCATGTTTAAAAGGATTTTGTTTTAGTTATACATTGCCTTAAATGTTTATGTTTATTCATGAAAGCTTCTGCTATATTTTTATCCTTACTGAGCATCTGAGCTCACCCCTTCCATTGTTTTAATTTTTCCAGGATGTGAAGAAGTATATTATGAATGACCTGCAGGGATAGTATGAGGGGATATGAAGACAATATGTTTTTGTAGTTTTGTATTACTTTATGATTTAATGTAAAACTTATGAATATATCTAGTGTTCCAAGGCTACTAAACTAATCGGTCTTTCGAGACTTGATCTTTTGTGATCATACCAATGTTACGAAGTAATGCACCGACTCCGGGTAACTGGGGTCGGCGCATTACAGTTGGTATCAGAGGCAGTTTAGTACTAACCTTGGAAGCTAGATTTAGATAAACTCTGATTAGAGCACATAGACCAAAGATAGACTTTGAGGATTAGTATAGAAGAACTTCCTAGAATTTTGGTATTATAGAGATTTTGTGAGTTTTCTGAGCAATACATACCTGTCTGGATACGGGCAGGTAGAGGTGGCTCTAGCACAGATGTACCTAGGGGTAAAACCTGAAAACACCGCTTTGAGCTAGACTCGAATGGGAACTGGTACATGACAACGGGCCTTGCTGCACTCTTGGTTACGACACTCCCGGGGGATATGCTTAGGATAATTCTCATTTTCTTTACAGACCACTATGAAGGGTTATGAGTATATAATTCCTCAACGAAAACATTTTTATAATTATGGATTATATCCATAAATAGTTCAATTTATGTTAAGTATTTTATAAGTATGGAATTATGTATTTTGATTCATAAACTAATCTAGTTTATGCCATTGTTTATAAATGGCGCCTAGTGGAAGGAATGAAAACTGTATCAATGCACGCACTCCGTGTAGGGATTTCCCTCCTGCTCAAGATAATTATTATGGAGCTGGAGATACAAATGGTGTTGATCATCTTATTACCATACTGGGACAACTCACTCAGGTTATGAATAATAACCTTACTCGTATGGAGCACCCTGATCCGCAACGTGGAGGATCAATGTTAGACCGCATCATGAGGCAACAACCACCAACATTTAATGGGGGTACAAATCCATTAGTAGCTGAGCAATGGAAAAACTCCTTAGAGAAAATATTCCATGCCTTGGGGAGTAGTGAAATGGAAAAGGTTATCATGGAAGTCTATCGCCTCACTGGAGATGCCGATCAATGGTGGTAATTGATTCAAAACACAAAGGAAGATGATGAAGTATCAAATATGGAATGGAGGGAGTTCAAAGATCTTTTCTAAGAAAAATACTTTCCACATGACCATCGAGAAGATATGGAAAGGCAATTTCTGAGTCTGAGACAAAAGGAGTATGAGAATGTCGCAAAATATGAGGCTAACTTTACAAGGTTAGCGAGGCATGCAGCAGATTATATACGTAACCCAAGAAGTAAGATTGATTGTTTCTTTGATGGGTTAAAACCATTTCTTCGTTGAGCATTAGTCTCACAAACCTTCTCCTCGTATGAAGACATTGTCTCATGTGCTATCAAGACAGAAAAAGAATTCTATAAATATTATGACAATAAAGTAGAGCAAGAGAAGAAGAGAACTATGGAACAAGAGACAAATAAAGGGAAAAAGGGAAAGAAGGATTTTCCATTATGTGATAATTGTGGGAAGAATCACCCTGGTACTTGCCTAAAAGGAATGAGAGTTTGTTATAAATGTGGAGAAAAAGGTCACCAGGCGCGTGATTGCAAGGGAAAGAAAAAGGATATCAATGTTGAATTCTACAATTGTAGAGAAATGGGTCATTATGCAAATGAATGTCCTAAGCGTCAGGGAAACTTACCTCAAAAAAGGCCAAGGGATCAAGGCTAATCTTATACTGTGACTACAGTTGAAGTGGAATAATTAATGTATTGGTGCTTTTGGACTCATGGATTATATTCTGGATATTAGAATAATGTGATATATATATAAGGATTGTACTGCAGTACTTGTTGTTTCAGTAAGGTTTTAATATGATGAAGGTAATAATATTTTTAGTATGTGACAATAAGAGAAACATTACTTTGTTTGGGGAATCTGATAAATTGATGTTGGAATTAAGAGACCTTTTAGAGAAAGTTTGGACAGAGTTATTTTGGATAACTATAAAGGTTGGGATGGATTAAGTTGAACTTTGAATAGTATTGTTTTAGGATAAAACATTTCTGAAGATTATTTTTGGAATATTATAATACTATATTTTTAGGAAAAGGAAAACCTGCAGGGTGGGGCATAACCCGTCGCGTCGGACAAAGCTGCAGGAATCGAACCCACAACCATAGTGCGACAGGCCTTTATTACCTACCACTAGCCTACAGGAAGTCCCTGGATATTACAAAATAGTTTTACTAATCTAAATGGTATGTGTTAATATTTGGAACCTTATACAATTAGGATAAATAGAATATTTTTGAGTTCTATTACCTTTTAGAGTGAATGATGGGTTTGTGGTAAAAAAAATTTAAATAATGAAAGTCTACATGACAAGTATGTATATTCCCTTACGTTCTCAGTAAATCTCCTAAATAAATTCCTCAACTTTATAAAAGGTAACATAAAACAAAAACGTTACCGGATAACTTTTCCAACTGGGGATTCAATGACCGTTTAACTAATCACCAGTTTGGGATTTTCTTATTGTTAACTTTCTCATAATCCAGTTTTCTACAACTCTCCATCAGACCTTGATGGTTTGTTTTTCTTCCATATCCATATTTCCATAGAATCCTCTTATGGGCTATCTCGGGTGACCTTTGTACTTATCTTTCTTTCTTTTAAAGTTATATTTTTATTAACTTTATTTCCGATGTGGGTTTTCTACAAAGATATTTTCTATTTTCAACCTTTTATTTTCAAAGAAATATTTCAAATTGCGAGGACATAATTTATTGAAGGAGGAAAGAATGTAACACCCCGAGCTTCTATGATACGCTTCTCATTCAATAATTCAATAGCTTGCATTGTACGCAACTTCGAGTTCTAACACACACCACAACCAATTAAAGAAGCCATTATGAATAGTAATACACACTTTTTAAAATTATAGAAATTTTATATTTCAAAATGGACTTCATTTTTGTATTCGTAATATCGAAATTATCCTAAGTTGAATTTTTTGTAATTTGCTAAGAACTTTCAATTTTCTATGAATAGTGAAAAATACTTAAAAACAAATTTTTTAATCAAAATAATTTATAGTGATAAATTATAATATTGAGTGGTTTTAAACTATAAATAGAATATATTTTTACCATTTTATCCAATGGTGTTCATTAGAATTAATTTCACTTTGAAATTGGACATAATCAATTGTCAATCTTTTGATATATATTATTTCTTAAAAACACGCTATTTGTTGTGACAGCGGGAATTAATTATAAAATTAATTAATTCAACTTATATGTTTGGAATTTTGTAAAATAGACATCATTTTTGTATTTGGAATATCAATTATAGCTTAGGTTGAAATTTTGGCATTGTTCTGAAAAACTTCAATTTTTGATGAATAGTGAAACCACTAAGTGGTAGTTAAAAAACAGATTTTTCATTTAAATGAAACATTACCACTTCTGTGATTTGATTTTCAAAAATCCTACATACATGGTTGTAATTAGGATATAAAATGTGGTGCAATGGTATTAAAATAATTTTTTGATGAATAGTAACTTTTAAGTTTAATTAATCGCGATTAAAGGTAATTAGTGAAATTTATGGTAAAAATAGTATTATAAAAATATGGAATGACCTTTAAACTTGTCCAAACACTATTGGATGTATCATGGACGACCAAGAAAATTCATGGGTCAACTTGGGGACCCCATGGAGCCACATTGGTAGGAAAAGGACATAAAAGACTTTTTATTTAATGTTAAAATAAAAAGGTCACAAACAAGAGTTGTTTTACTAAAACAATTTTTAAATGGGGTTATACAAGTCATATTTTTTACTATATATATTAATTAGAAATATAAAAAGATTTCCTACATCATCATAATTTTTTTATTATTTTTAGACATTAAATAAATTAAATTATTTATGACACCATGATGATGCAGCGATTACCTCATTAATTAACGATTTAAATAAAATGAAAAGATAATGTAAAATCCAAGGATGACCCTTGTCCAAAGCCTATTGGATGGGTATATTTCGAACCCTTATCACCTTATCCTCGAATTATATAAGTGTGGGACTTTTAGAATCTGAAAATCATTGTATAATAAAGTAACATTTCATTACTTTCCAAGAGTGCCCCTCCTCTCCACTTATAAAAGGCCCCCACCACTACCACCTTACTCACACTTTCAAAGCCTTTTGGTTTGGCCAAACTCTGCCCAAATAATCTTACAAATTCCCTCCATTACTCCTAGAAGCCTCACCTTGGGCCGAAGTCTTCCCAAGTAAGCCTTTGGCTCAAATCAAAAAGAGTTACCCGATTTTAAGGTAATGTATTCTCTAATGTTATTTTGTTTTATTTTTCTTCTCCAACCCCTTAAACTCTTTTAATTCCTTTATTTTGTAACAAAACCAGTATCTAAAATATACTAGGTTGTTGTTATGATAATTATTTGGTTTAAACTTTCACACACCTTCGTCTAATGGTTAAAGAACATACTATTTCTGTGGGTGGCGAAATACTGCCTCACGAAACGATGATTGTTCAATATTCTCTTAACACCTCAAATGGTGGCCATTTTGATGACACTATTTTCATATATGATATATATATTATGTTTATGTTTTCCTTATTCTTCTGTATTTCTCATTTATAGCGTACATTATGATTTCAATTATGGGTAAACGCGATAATTTCATTTTATGAAGTGCGGACTACCGCCCCCTCAAAGTGATTTGAATCGTTAATGCCATATGTGGGATGTATAAAGGTTGGAGTAAATGATATTGTGTATGATATTATACTGGAATTATAATAAACCTTTATACTATTATGATTTCATTCCATTAAATACGAAATAGAAATGAAAGTAGCGTTCATGCGTACGTACGACTTACCATCTCCATGAACGGTGCATTTCATTTGTCACCTCTAAACATTATGGAATATTATAAATGCATGTATATACTGGATATATATGAGATATATGATATCTATATCATGAATATAATTCTTGATATAATGGATATATCACCACATGAACAACTTGTAATTATAAGAATTTTATTTTTGACTCAAGTACCTAAGATCGACAAAACGAACGATATAAACTTAAATAATTATATAATGTTCATGAAATGGTAATAAGTGATATAAAAAGTATAATGAACTTGAAAAAGGTTCTTAAGAAGGTAGATATTAACTCTACTTTATTATTCAGGAGATCAAAGAACGGGCGAGTGAATTCGGACACGAGGTAAGGGAATTTCTTAACCCAATTTCCATTCTTTGGGTTAATCTCCTACTTTCAAATTATGTCATGATGTTATTATGTCATATCATGTATTTGTACTTTCTTTATGTGTACCTATAATGAATACACATAATAAATATATTTTATTTTAAAAATGATATTTGTAAGGACTTCGTCTCAATCTCCTTTCATTGAGGCATATTTGGTTTTATACACAACTTTCATTTATACGGTGTATAAACCCCTTTGACTTTTAATTTTATTCAAAAGGAATCTTTTTATACGAAGCGTTTTTACTAAATGAAAAAAAGGAATGTTTTTCTTATGTATGTGGCGACAACGACTTCTCCGCCTCCGTGACCATTATTTGAGTCTCGGCTTCCACTACAAGCCATAACTTTTTTTAAAAGAAAAATAAATACAATGTTTTAATTTTCTTTTATTTTGGTATTGAAAATGGGTTTGAAAGTGTTTTTATTATATCAATGTATTGTATTGATATCTTATGATTGAAATGTGGAAATTTTATGTTTCCTTTATGCATGTTATATATGATACGATTATGTTATGGTTTATGATATCTTTAAACCTGTTCATATGAGGAATGCATTGGACTTAATAAGTGACGGCTGGAGCCCGTTATAGCTCCTCGATGCATAGGTAGGTCTCATGAGACAAACTAGTGTCTTGGCACGATGCCTTGACAAAATCTTATTTGTGGTCTTGGCACGAGGCTTTGACTACGTGGTTATGATAGTCTGGCATTATGCATTCCATCATTATGAAAGTGGTTATTGATATTGCATGTGATTATTCAACCAGTAGAATATCTATGTGAATAAGTAAATGGAATTATCTCATTTTACTTTTGCCATATTATGTTGAAGATCAAGTTTAAAAGGCTTTTGTTTTAGTTATACATTGCCTTAAATGTTTATGTTTATTAATAAAAGCTTCCACTATATTATTATCCTTACTGAGCATCTGAGCTCACCCCTTCCAATGTTTTAATTTTTCCAGGATGTGAAGAAGTATATTATGAATGACCTGCAGGGATAGTATGAGGGGATAGGAAGAAAAGATGTTTTTGTAGTTTTGTATTACTTTATGATGTAATGTAAAACTTATGAATGTATCTAGTGTTCCAGGGCTACTAAACTAATCGGTCTTTCGAGACTTGATCTTTTGTGATCATGCCAATATTACGAAGTAATGCACCGACTCCGGGTAACTGGGGTCGGGGCGTTACATATATATAATTTATATCCATTATAATACGAAACCATAAAATGTGGTAATGGAAAAACAAATTGCATCAATTTGCAAGTCGGTGGTCCTTTGAACACACTATTGATGTTTTCGTAACAAATTTGATGGAAGTGGTGATGGTTATAGGACACAAACCTAACAAAAAAACAACAAATTATATGAATGATACTTATAACTTTATATAATCATGGTTTACTAGTATTTTAAGGATGTGGAAGAATAAATAAAATAAAAATACTCACTAAAGGGCATTGCAACTTTTTTAGGTATCATCCATTGGTTTTCACCAAATCCTTCCTATGACTTATTTATTACAAAAAAATACATTTATAATTAAAGAATGTAATTATTTAAGTTATTTGTGAAGGGGTTTTTGAAGACAAGTCTCTTGAGAGCTGTGAAGAATTGAGGGGAGTGAGTTACCTTTTATAATTGAGGAGAAGTTCTATTTTTTTAATACAAAAAAAACTATTCAATAATGAGAAGTCACTATCAAAAGAAGATGGATAAAAAATTTATAATTAAAGGGTATTAGGGAATATATGATCTATAAACATCTCTAGAAAAAACAAAAAAATACATTTTTTTTAATTCATTTTCGATTAAAATCCAAGATTCACTACTTTTATCATTCTGGTTTTCTATTCAGTTACTTGACTTTTTAACTTAGGTAATGTAGCCTTTGTGATAAAAATAATTGGAACCTCATTATATAATTTGGACCTAATATTATTAAATATGAGATCCAATTTATCATATAAATATTCTAGCTTTTTTGAAAATTAATTTTAACATAAGTGCATGCAACACGCAAAAACATCATTTTAACCTTAACAACACTAGCTGTGTTTCTACTATTTAGGGGTCAATATAGTAACTTGAAATTAAAAATTGGTCTATTAATGGACCATAGATGGTATTTTTAATTTTTTTAAAAACACATGGATGTGTATATGATTTTTATGAATTTTAAATCAACTCATAACATATGATTTTTTTTTAAAAATAACCTTATTGTCAATTTTGAAATTAATCATTTAATTTGAATTTAAAAAAATTCAACCCATTGATGGAATTAGAATATATTGTGTTCAGTCCTCTATAGCATGATATATTAATCTAAAAATTGAATTAATCCCTATAATTCCTTCAATTTACTTTAATTTTAATATTTTTTTATTATTTATTTCATTTGTATATTAACAAAATAATTAAAAAGTTGGATTTTCTTAAGTATTTAAGGTAATTATTTCTTCATTCGAAATTAAAAATATATATTATTGTAATAAATAAATTATTTGTTATTAAAAAGTCAATTTATTACAAATAATATGTTATTTTTCCCTTTTCCCAACTCTTAATAGATTTTAAATGTATGGAAGGTTCCCTTTTGTGGGTTTCAATATATAACTTATTATATTGGTCACATTATTGAATAATTATATCAAAAACACATAAAAACTATTAAGGTAATAAGTGTTGAAATATCACTATCCAATGGGTCTTGGAAAAATCGGTTGGTAATTGTAACCATTATCTTCATAGTGCAACCCCATCGTAAACCCATTTTACCTTAATTGCAGTAATTAATTATTAAGGTTTCAATCTTCATTTTGGTAAAAGTTTTAGTTGACCATATTAGATAATATAAATAATTCTGATTATAAATAAGAAATTATTTTTTAAAAATAAAAATTAATATAAATCAAATAAATAATTTTTAAATTATTCATGTAGACACGATGAGAAATGATGTTTTTAAATGAAAAAATGTTCAAAAGATTACAATGTTTTAATATAAAAATTAAATATAAAAATGTTTCCAAAGATCTAAATTGGTTTAATTTATATAAAATTTAAGTAATTATACACTTAAAATAATTAATTATATAATTAAAGTTTATAAATAATTTATATGAAAATACATTTTTCAATTAAAAATCAATATTTATCATTATTCATCTAAAAATGAAACATGTCATAAAAACCCCAAGAATTCAATCAAAGATAATATTGATAGTATGATATAAAAATTGATGTATATTTTATAAAATAATTTTTTTAAGACGTGACAAAAATTAATTTTAAATATGTGGTAAAAGCAGGCCTAAACCATCTTTAAGAAAAATACAGTATTTCAGAAAACATTTCTTATTCTTTTGAATGAATGTTATTTTATTTCTAATTCATAGATAAGCTAATTTTTCATTATTAAGTTAATATTATTCATAGACTCCCAAACAAATGGCTTGGTGTTAACTATAATAATAAATAATAATATTTTAATAATCTGTCACATTTCATTTAACAATGGTATTATATGTAATACTAGGTAAACTCATGGTTGCAATTAAGTTAATATAATAAAGAGATAAGATTTATATTGTGTAAATAAATATATCATAAAGTATCGTGGTGTTAAATATTTTATTAATATTTTTATTTTGTGTAATTGTAACTATTGAATACAATTCCTTTCATACCCCAGATATTTTCTGAAATATATATTTTGGAATTAATTTAAACCCTTCGATATTTTTCATTTCACCGAATATATATTAGGATATATAAATTAACTATGTTTGGATTGTGTTGCACATGAAACCAAGTTTTTATTTAGATACATTGAACACTAATATTGTCTTGCAGTATACGCAACACAATGTTTGGATTTGGTTACACATCTTGTCGACTTTATTCATTATCTTTCATTATATTCAAGACCTAGTTTTACAAAATGACAATTTACAATTAATATTATTATAAAAATATTACTATAATTGTTACAAAATAATTTGTAATTGAGGTTATGAATAATAAGATTTAAATTAACAAAATATATTTTACACATGTATAAGAGAATAATTATTTGGCGACTGATTTTCTAGAAATGAAAATAAAACCCTTTTGAAAACATTTGTAATCTTTTTGTGTAAAAACATATTTAGAAATCAAACACAATTTACCTAAATAAATTAATTTAATGATATATATATATATATCATATTAAACTAACTTTTTAATGTTAAAAATTTTCATATTCTAAATTAGCGATAAGAATAATTTTTTTTTTGACAAATTATAAAATTTTATATGATATAATGATCATTATTTTTTAAAACCTAATTTAAAAATTAACTTAGGCGAAATATTTTATATTTTTAAGAGAAATTTAATTTTTGGATGAGCAGTGGAAAATTGTGAATTTTAATTGAAAAATTATATTTTAAGTTGGTTTTAATGTTTAATTATATCAATAATAAATTCATTAATATAAATTAGTACATTTTGACCTAGTTCACATTGAAATTGCATATAAAAACATTTTATCTTTTTGGGTTTTTTCACTTTAAAAAACCCATCATCACATCTCGTTAACGAGATTAATATCAAAATAATTTATTTCAATATTATTATTATAATATGGATAATTGGATTCAATATTTTAAATAAGAATAATTTATAATTTATAATTAGGTCAACATTGTTTTTTTCCATAAAAATTAGTGAAATCAATGAAAATTATTAAGGTAAAAAATTGATTACCAAGAGGTTAAAAATAAATAATAAGGTTTAAAAATGAAAATAAACATTAAAAACATCCATTTTATGGACATATGTGTATATTAAACACTATATTATCCAATTTTGTTTGTTTATGGAACCTCATTTTATTTAAAAACGTTGGTACACCTAACTTTCATTCCAAAAATACCAAGTGTGACATCTCCCCCCATATAAAAGGCCCCCACCTCTCCCTCTCCCTTAACACCTCTCAATCCCTACGGCATGGTCAAATACTTTCCATATACCCTATAAAATTACCTCACATAACCCAAGATTCATCTCTTTTCATATAATTTCATCCCAGGAATACCTTCAGTGCAAACTAAAATGAGCTACCCAAATAAGAGGCAACATCCTTAAACGATTACTTTTGTTTTATTTCCTTCACCATGACAAAAATTATCCTTATTACATTATTATATAATAAACTTGGTATCCCTAATATACTGATATGTTTTTATTTTAGGGTTTATACCTATACTCACACACACATACATCAAATGTGATAACCAAGAATCGTTCACGTGTATAAGGGACTGCGGAGTCACGAACCAATATCGTTATTTCTTTGTGAATACTATAACATCGATTGTGGATGTGTGGGATGCCACCTATTCCAAGCAGTGTGATTTGTTCACACTTTTCATTAAATGTATTAATGTCAGTTTTAATAAAAATATTTGGCATTTATAAGATAATAATTCTGTTGGGATGATAATATAAATATATATATATATATATATATATATATATAATTTTATTATGTTTCATTAACGATACAACAGAAAAAATAGAAACACCATTCGTGTGTATATATGACCTACCATCTCCACGAATGATGTATTTATTTTCATATATGTAAATTTTAGAGATTAATATAAATAATAATATACTGAATATTATGTATATTTATAACATTTTTTAAAATGTGGTAATAATTAAATCAGATCTATGTAAGAGGATCAAGAATAAAAAGTCAAAACATATACGAAAAACAATACAGTTATTACCCGGAATGTAACATTAACATGAAATTGTTAATAAACAGCTAATATAAAGTTATAATTAAATAATATATGGTGTGATATATAATAATAGGGTTATTTAGTAGATTTATAATAATCATATATTTATTATACATTTTGTTTGATCGTGTATGAAGAGAATTAAGACTTAAGGTAAGGATTTTCTCATCCCAATTTTTTTGTGAAATAAATTCTATATTCACCACTAATTCAATTTCTATGGTGTATAAACTGAAAAATGACAATTTATATCATGAATTTATTCTATATTATGCTATTAATAGTTTCAATTGATGTTATTATTTACTAGATCTCATGATTTAAATGTTTCTCATGTAGTAAGGTGATTTCTAGTCTACTTTTATTTCTGTGAGACTTATTCCATATTCACAACTGGTTTCATTAGTTGTGGTGTATATACATCCAATGAATGTTTTATATGATCATTATAAATATATCTATGGGTATTTATATATCTAGATTATCACTTCAATTTCATGGGGTCTACGGTTCAAAATTTCCAAATCATTAAGTTAATTTTGTCATAATTTTCCTTAATTGAGACAGACATTATTTTGTGTAACTATATCCTTTTATGATGATTATATACTAGCCTTTGAAATTATATATCAATAATATCCTCATTTTTATGATATTCTATGATTCATGTAATTTTATTCTCTCATGGGGATTATGACTCAATGTTAACAACATGGTAACAGTTTGTTGATGCGATCTCATCATTTATCAGGATTATTTTTTATTATGTTTCCATTGATAAAATAATATGGAACATATCTATGTATTTCCAAGGAATTTTGTTCCCCACCATTTATTCCTGATATATTCATTTATTTATACTATTTTCCCACTCTTTGGTACTTAGAAAATTAATAATCTGTTTTTTAAAAAATCCGAATTTATTTCTCTTTATCGATAAATCTATTTTATTAAAAAACCATGTTTTCTAAAAATGTTTTAAAAAATTATTTTTAATTATATTTTATGATTATTTTCAATGATAATAATTTTATTGGGTTTCAAAGATTCCATTATACATTTCTGAAGATATTTTTTAAAAAATAATGTTTTTAAAAAAGATTTATGTTTAAGAAATATTTAAAATTATTTTCAAAAATTACTTTATAATTATTCAATATTATTTTCAAATAAAAATGTTTTCAGTATTTTTAAGGTTTTAAAACTAATTTTTATAGTAGAATGGTTATTTTCCTCATGAAATGTTTTAAATTATCCTATCAATATTATTTTTCATATATGATAAATTCGTTGATATAGTTTAAGATTTTTTAGGATATAATCCAAGAGAAAATTATTATTATTTCATTGAATGGTTTAAATATATAATGAAATGTTTTTTATAAAACCCATTTCTCTTCAATGGGTTATTCCCTGAAGATTCCCACTTCCATTCATGGGTTATTCTCTCATTAATTGATTATGAAACCAATAAATATTCCAAATGTTATGATATTATGAAATATTTCTAATACACATTTTATTTCATGGGTTATGATATGATGTTTATGAGACCAAAATATTTTTTAGGTGATGATATTATAAAAGTTTTATTATCATGTTTTATACCTATGTATAATTTCATTTTTTATGGGTGGGATATTTATCTACCTCCAATTCATTAGGTAAAGATTTATATTTCATGAGATAATGATGGGAAACAATTCAATGGGAAAGATCCAGAATGGGAAAGAGGTTTGTCCTGATCCATAATGTGAAACAAGTGCATCCTATTCTATAATGGGAAATAGTTTTTGTAATTTCCTAGTAAAAATAGTTTCATCACTAAGAGGGGGAGGGTTGAATCAGTCATATATTTTTATTTTATCTTTCAATTCATATGATATAACCTTTGCCTCATGTTAATGATTTATGTCCCTAGTGAAGACAATTCAAACACACATCCACATGAATAGAAGAATTTACATGGTTTACCACTTAATAAGAGAATTTTGGTCCCTGGTATTCTTTATAAATGATTCGATACCACAAAATCCACTAGAAAACAATTATTTTTTGCAGTATATAATGATTAGTATATTACATTACCCTCATGTAGAACTATAATAGATGAAATAGTTCATGTGATTTGAGTATCATGAAAATATATAAGGATTTCTTTATAACAAACATGTTATAGTGCTTCGTGAATAAACTTTACAAATATGATATTTGAAAACATTTCTTCACTTTCTTACCTAGTAGTTGGTAGGAACTTTTCCTGACATTGTATTCAAATGTATTCTGATTTCCTAGTATGATTGCTCAAAATGGAAAATATATATCTCTATAATAATAAATATGAGATAACTATGAACTACTTATTTTTTAATTAATAAATCACAAAAATATTTTCCCATCAAAATTTCTCAATATAGAAAATATATAGCTTTGTTAGAATACAATTGAGAGAAATATGAACTACTTTTTCTTTAATCTGGAAATCTCAATACAATTTTCTAGTCAGATTTCCCAATCTAATGAACAACTGAAAAAAAATCTTGTTTATTATCCTATGATACTTTTTTCCATAATATATCTTTAACAAATCTCAATCATGAAACCTCTTCTTCTCTATGAAACTCTTCATCACTCCACCTTCTCTCTTCACTTCCTGAATAGTGCATCTATAAAAAAGTAAAAAGTACTTTCCCTTTTATGGGTGAGCCAAATATGGTTTATGCAGAATTCTCAAACCATTTCTGGCTTAACCAACTTTCCCTAAATTTCAATAAAACTTGAATTCCATATATATTTATGACATCTCCAATGCTTTAAAAATCTTCTCGTTTCTTCTCAAACCATCTCTAACATTCTCACTACTTTAGCTCTGCATCAGACATTCTTCATAAAAATTAAAATGATTTCTATTCTACATATGATTTACCAGTATTATTTTTCATTAATATTCTCCAAAAAATTTTCATGTATAGTGAAATAGAAAACATTAGTCTTCTTAGTAAGGTTTAGTTCGATTCCGGTTCCATGTTCTAATTTCC
>CAUJRU010003220.1:0-54000 GCA_963277665.1 Viscum album
TCATGTTGTGTATGTGCCTTTTCATATTCCATGGTTAATTAAGCTGAGGGTTTGATCCTTGGGGAGGTTGTGGGTGTTCTTGAGTTTCTTCACTATATTTCCTTTATGTTTGTATTCATTTCATGGTGGTCCGTGAGTGTGTATGGTTATGGGCAGGCGATTACCGCCTTTGTCTTCTCATGGTATTGAAATTTTAATAAAAGAAAAGAAATAATTTGATAGTCCATAAAAGAAAAGAAAGGAAAAGGATTGTGATTTCTTTTATTGTGTTTGAATCAACAACTTAGCAAAAGAAAATAAATATTTTGATTTCTGTTCATCTTGTTTGGTGGATCTTTTTAAAAGAAAAGATTTTTTTTATGTTACATGTAGAAAATAGGGATAAAATTGGAATTTTAAAATATTAATAACCCTTCACCATCATTTCCTTCCAAATCATCCCAATTTTGGGATGATTTAAAAACAATAGCAGGAGAGATATCAATTTCTCCCCTCTTAACCTTAACTCACCAAACATCATAAATCTATTTCTCCCTTCAATATCATTTCTTTTTGTAGAATGAGGAAACCCCCTCGCCTCCTTACCTCAAAGTGAGGCGGAGACGTTCTTTTATAATGAATGAGAAACTCCACATCGGACCACAAGTCCGATGTGGGATACAGACTCTAACACTCCCCCTCAAGCTAGGTGTACCTAGCTTGGACACATAACGAAAAAACAAAGCAAACAAAGCAAGCAAAGGCTGCAAACACTCCCCCTCAAGCTGGACATACCCAGCCTGATGACAAAACAAGACGAAACCGAATAAAAGATAAAGGCTGCAAAGGCTGCTGCTCCCTCTCACGATCGAAGGATGGATGATGCTGGAAAAAAAAAAGGATGCGCCAACGATGCGTCGGAAAATCCGCAGAGGCGGGGCCGAACGACAGAGCGCCGAGAAGTCCGCACTGGTCGGGCCGATCGTCGGAGCGCCGGGAAATCGCACTGGCGGGCCGGTCGTCGGAGCGCCGGGAAACCGCACTGGCGGGCCGGTCGTCGGAGCGCCGGGAAATCGCACTGGCGGGCCAATCGTCGAACCGCCGGGAAACCGCAGGAGGCGAGGTCGGGCTTCGCCGGGAAGCCGCAGGAGATGCGGAGATGGTGCGCGCAGGAGGTGCAGGGGCGGGGGAGTCCGCCGGAGGAGCCGCCCGGAAGAACAAGGGCGGAACGCGGCCGGGTGCTGGAAGCGGGAGGGTCGCGCTCGGGAGGGGCAGCGAGAGCGGACATCGGGAGCGCGCAGGGAAGGCGGGGGCTGTCGCGCGGGGATGAATGGAGCCGGCGCGATGGAGGGCTGCGCGATCGGGAGCCGGCATGGAAGAGGCGGGCCGTCGGGAGGAGGTGCGCCGGGAGTCGCGGAGCCGGGAGCCGGGACGGGAGATGTCGCCGGGAGCCGGGAGCCGCGAGCGCGCGGGAGCAGCGGGAGGCGCTGGAGCAGCGGGAGGCGCCGGGAGCAGCGGGAGGCCGTCGGGGCGTGGACGCCAACAGGAAGAACCGCGGAGGGCAGGGGGGGCCGCCGGGAGGGAGCGCGCAGAAGAGGGCCGCTGGAGGGAGCGCGCAGAGGAGGATGGCCGCCGGGGAGGAGAGTCGGGCCGAGGCCTCGGGAGGGAGGGGAGATCCGCCGGGAAGCCGCGCAGGGCAGAGGCGGAGGGGCGGCGGCGGTAACCCTACGGGGCTTTGAGGCCGCCCCCCCCCCCCCGGACGGGGAAACCCTAAAGGAAGGGGGAAAAAGAAAGAAAAAAAATGTGAGGGAGGAATCAAACCTCCTCTGATACCATGTAGAATGAGGAAACCCCCTCGCCTCCTTACCTCAAAGTGAGGCGGAGGCGTTCTTTTATAATGAATGAGAAACTCCACATCGGACCACAAGTCCGATGTGAGATACAGACTCTAACACTCCCCCTCAAGTTAGGTGTACCTAGCTTGGACACATAACGAAAAAACAAAGCAAACAAAGCAAGCAAAGGCTGCAAACACTTTTCACTCTATATCTCCCTTGCCAAACTAGCTCTTAATGAATTAGATTAAGATAACAAATATAAACAATGAAGGAATGCCCATGTAACCAATACTAATGGGCATCCCTTTCTCACTAACACTTATCATTTCTTTTATTTCTTTATTTTTATTCTCCAAAATTGATATAATTCTTAATTTGTTTCCATATTATTAAAATCCCCCCCCCCCCAAAAATAGCGACACTCAACTAAAGAACAACCACTAAATGTTGTACTCTCTCGGAGACAATCCAGGTTAGTCACCATGTTATACCATTGGGAGAACAAATTATCATTTGAAAAGGGTCATGTCAACCTTCTTTCAAATTTGATACCGTTACTGGGAAAGACACACCACGTTTGTTTGCTATTATTATTATTTTTTTAAAAGTTAAGATCTACAAAAATAAATAAGAAAAAGTTTTATAAAGTGGTGCATGATGTGTGATAATATTAACTTGCGGCATACAAAGGGAATGTAATATGAGGAAACCCCCTCGCCTCCTTACCTCAAAGTGATGAGGAGGCGTTCTTTTATAATAAAAGATAAACTCCACATCAGACCACAAGTCCGATGTGGGATACAGACTCCAACACTCCCCCTTAAGCTAGGTGAACCTAGCTTGGACACATAATGAAAAGAAAACAACAAAACAGACACTAACACTCCCCCTTAAGCTGGACATGCCCAGCTTGATGACAAAACAAGACGAAATAAAATATTAAGCTGCTGCTGCTCCCCCTCACGATCAAAGCTCCCCCGCAGGATGATGGATGGATGATGTCGCGGACGCAACAGATGAACCACTTAGACCGACCGGTTGTCGGAGCGTCAGGAATGCCGCACTAGTGGGGCTGGTCGATGAAATGCCGGGAAATCCAAACTAGCACCGGGAAAACCGCACTTGCGGGGCCGGCGACGGGAGGCGGGGATTCCGCAGAAATGTTGCGGGGTCTGGCGGTGCCAAATGGCCCGGTCCGAGTCGGGCAAAGTGTTGCGCCACGGTGGAGGAAGCGCACGGGCGTGCCGATGGACAGAGATGCGGCTGCTGAAAAGATGCCGGGAGATGCCGACGAGGCGGGGATTCCGCAGGAGTGACCGGAGAGCCGAAACTGAAGTGGGGCCGCCGCTGGGAGAACCTGGAGCCGGCTGGCTGCCGGAAGAGGAGCGCAGGCACAGCGGGAGGCGACACTGGAAGCCGGCTGGGAATGGAGGCCGGCTGGTGAAGGGAGGCCGTCGGCGCATGGAGCCGGCTGGGATGGAGGTCGGCTGGAAGGACCACCCGCACAGGAGGCGGGCTGCCGGAAAGAGCCGTCAACTGTAGTCGGGAAAGCCGCGTGAGGGCGGGGCCGGCGAGAGCCGGGAAGCCGCAACTTAAGCGGAGAGCCGGAAAGACCGCCGGGAAGAGCGGAGAGGGGAGTAGAACCGCCGGGCAGGAGAAGCTGCCAGAAAAAAAAGGAGCCACTGGAGAGTCGCTTGCGGGAGAAACGCCAGAAAAAAAAAAGAGGGGTCGTCGGATCTGGACGCCGGAGAGCAGCAGGCGAGGTCGCCGGGAGTTGCGCCTGGAACCGCCTTCGGGAAGAAGGCGTCGACGGGATGGGCGGGAGTCGCGGGTTGTAGGAGCGCCGCCGGGAGGCACGGCCGGAAAAACGCAGGAGGCGGGCGCCGCTGGAGAAGCAGAAGCGCCGGGAGGAGGAGCAACCGCCGGGAAACCGCACAGGGAGGCGGGCGCCGCTGGAGGAGCACGCAGGGACGGTGTGAAGCCGACGGGAGAGGTCCTGCGCAGGAGAGGGGCGTCGCTAGAGGAGCGCGTGGGGAGCCGCGGGCACAGGAGGGCCGCCGAGAATCGCGCCGGTAGGGAGAGCCGCCTGGAGGGAGAGCCGCCGGGAGGGAGCGCCGCCTGGAGGGAGGGTCGCCGGGAGTGATGACCGGCAGGAGCCGCGTGGGGCAGAGGCGGAGGGGCGGCGGCGGTAACCCTACGGGGCTTTGAGGCCGCCGCCCACCCCCCACGGGGGATTGCAAAGAACCCTAGGAAGAATATATATATATATATATATGTGAGGGAGGGATCAAAACCTCCTCTGATACCATGTAGGTTGAGAAAATAAGGAACCCGAACCCCCTAAAGGAGCCATTGGGGTGTATTTATAATGAATATTAAAAACCACACCGGACCTCAAGTCCGATGTGGGATGCAGACTCCAACAGGGAATATAAGCACATTTAAATAAAACAAATAATAAGTTAGATGAAAAAATTATCAATAATAATAATAATAAAAATATTTATAAATTTTAGTGAAAATTTATTTTGAAAATAATCTATTTTTAATAATTAACCATTAGTTATTTAAATAAAAAATCATTGCAATTCGATCATAGGAAGGATAACTGAGGAGGTGATAGAGTTGTTGGTTATGCTCGGCCGTGACACCCGATCGGTGTGTCGTACTGAGTCAGGGGAGGAAGAAGGGACGTCACTTGACTTGCAACCGAGTGTTTTAATGAATTATTTTAATAGAGTTGGGTTAGCTGGTTAAAAAAGGTGAAAAAAAATTAAGACGATGTAATGACGTGCAACGCCACACTGCACGCACCATGACGCAACATAACACACACTACAACGCATCATCGTAGCCGAGAGATTGCGTAAGCATTGCGTGAAACAATGGTCTTTGGTGCTAGCCATGACACAATGGCACACCATGACACACACAATTAATAACTATGAACATGACATCGAGCCCTTCCAAGAAACTCATTCAGTGCTCCATGTATTTATCTGAATTTTATATAGATTTGAAAGCGAAAAACAGTGCTGCCACAATTAGCTGAAGATGGACCTTGCTCCTATGTAGAAGAAGAGATCTTGGAAGTGGAGACCAAGCTTGAAATGTATTATCCACTACACATTGAAAGCCACTTTTTATAAGGAGAAAATGACATTCAAACGAAAGCATTAGAGGGCGATAATCTTGCTTTAAGTTTAATTCATTTTAATTTTACTAAAAATGAATTAAAAACTAATCGCCCATGTGTTGAAGATGAAAATTTGGCACCTTGGATGTATGATTTGTATGGAAATGAGGATAGAGAAACCACGCTGGTTGTGGTGTATTTTGAAGCGGAAGTTGGAAGACTCACTAACAACACCCACAACAAGTGGATTACGCAATTAAGGGAGATAAATCGATTTTTTGTTCATTCCATTTTAATTCAGTTAAAACTGAATTAAAACTCTACTTACCTTGTTTTTACACTGCTAATTCAGCACCTATATTACAGGATCTGGAGGATGTTAAAGTAGAAGATGACGCAGGTTAAGTGGCTAAATTTGAAGAGTGGGTAGAGAAGTAAATAATGCTTTTCACTAAAACAAAAGTTGGGGGTAGAATAGAGCTGAAGTATCTTGAATAACCCACTGCTCATGAAGAAGGGGCGTTACTCTAAAATCCAAAAGCCAACCTCTAAAGATATCAAGGCATCTCAAGGATCTCTATATTTGGGTCCCATCTCCACTGAACTACAAATATAACATCAACAAAGAGGTGGAGATACTGCATTACTTTAGAAATAAGAACCTCCTAGAAGAAGATTTATGTGGCTGTCTAGAAGAATGAAATTGTGTCCTCCCACTTCATTTTTATTATTTGTCTACTTTTTTATCACGTGCTGAACTGAAATTGTCTTCGGTATCATACATAGAACACAAAGCATGTAAGAAATGTTGGGGAAAGACAACCTGGTTTTTAGGAGTTATCAAAAAAATTCCGTGTTTTCATTTTATTTTCTTTGTTTTTATATTTATAAGAAAACTTTGAGCTTAAATGAATATTTAAAATCATTTTACACATGTCATTTGTAAGGGATTTACATGTTTTTTGAAAAATGAATTCAAATGAGTGTTGATATGAAATCTTGTTACCTGGACTTTCATTTTCACATATTATTAGGTTGTGACCGATTTTTGAAATCTATGCTCATTAACAACCGTCCAATATTATTTTTCCATTTTGTGAGGTATTCTAAACCAATTTTGACATATTTTTTACAGTACCCTCAATTTTTTAGTAAACTCATTGTGTTTTGCCAACGAAGAGATGTGCCAACATGATTGGGGTATTTCTTTGACATGAGCCCTTTTATCATTTGAGACCTAACCTTATATTTTCTCCAGGGAGCCATGAAATATCTTATAGGTAGCCATATCATAAGTCCATTTTCCCTACATAACCCCTGCTCTTGTACATGTTGCATGATCATAGTTCATTGTGAGCATCAGTAGAAAAATGGAGTTTAACGTCTGTTTTTTTGACGTCGGTTCTCCAAGAATAGATGTTAAAATGACTTTTAATGTCAGTTATTTTAGGATGAAAATTTAATGTAGATTCTTAATGAACCGACGTTAAACCAACCACTTCATGTATATTTTTAAGATCAGTTTTTAAAACGACTGATGTCAAAAATGTGGAAACACTAATTACGAGGTTGTAGCTCCTTTTCCGGGCTTCGATTTTACTGGCCATAGAGGTAAAACATACTTGACGATCAAAAGTTATAACTGTCATAAATTGGACTTCTCTAATAGAAGTTCAACTTTTGACGATCATGACTTTTGATCTGTCAGACCATTATAGCTCACGACCGGTCAAATCGAAGATTACGAAACCAGCTATGCCCTCATATTTAGCGTTTCCACGTTTTAAGGTCGATTATTTGAAAACCTGATGTTAAAAACATTTTGAAAAACATTTTCGGTTTTTTATGTAACCGATGTCAAATATATTTTATAAAATATTTTTAACGTCGATTTTTTTTTAAAAACCGACATTATAAATACATCTTTTATAATATTTTTTTAATAACAAACCGATGTTAGAACAAGTTTTTTTTAACATCAATTATTATTATAATTGACGTGAAAAGTTAAATATCATAATGCTCGAAAGCGCGATTTCAATTTTTTCATAGTGCACTTTCAATTTTTAAGCTCCCTTTTCCTACATTTTCGATCTATTCCTCTTCGATCTACATTGTTGTTTAATTGTTTATACATTCAACGATTCCACCATGGTAATTATCATTTTGCTCTCGTCATTTTGTTATTTTATTATTAATTTTCTTCATATGTATTCATTTTAATGATTTTTTTTCTTTTGATGTAGATTTCTTCGCATCGAGGTGAGAAGACAAAACAGAAATTTTACAATCGGAGTTTCAAACGTCTTACCAACCGCAATTGAGGATGGCACACGAGTTTTTCTTCCAAAATAAAATGAATATCAACAAGCGATATATCCGCCAAGCTCGAAGACCATTAATTTTTTATTTATAATACCCTTTTTAATGGGTTCAGGGGGAACCGTCACATGACCCATAGGTCCAGAGGCACATGACCTTAGTATATGCCCTAAAAAGCCCGAAGGACCTGCAACCACATAATAGTCCCCCCAAAGCAAATTGATACATATTTTTTAATCAAGATCTCAACCCTTGCTTGGCTGCACAGCTAGCAATACCCCATGTAAAGATGCCTGATACCTTGTCCTGATGGCAGACGTTATACCCTCTCATTCATCTGATATGGTAGCCTTGCAAAGATGAGACCCGTGCTCAGAAATCCCATGGACTTGCATTATGGATGAGACCTGGTTCCCCCTCGGAAATCCATTGTCGCTGCATCGTCGTCGCTGCCTGAGTTGGGAGCCCCGTCGTTGACTGTTTGCCCTCCGTCGAGCCCCCCCTGCATTGTTCCTCCGTTGAGCCCCCCCCCCCCCTGCATTGTTCCTCCGTCAAGCCCCCCATATCCCGTTGACACGCCGTCGTCTGCCCCTCTGCTTCCTGCCGTCGTCGAGTACCCTCGTCCGATGTAGGAGCTGTCGAGCCGAGTCGTTACACACCTCCCCGCCTATCCGTCATCTTTGCCGCATAAGCGACCCGTCATGCCGGACAACACCGCCCTCCGAAGCACCTTGTTGAAATCGATCCACGCAACACCGCCTGAAACCCTCGTAAATCCCCAAATATTTGAGGCTGCCAGGGACTGAACCCTGGTTAATGTAGGATTACAGGGCCATCTTGACCGCTAGGCCAGGATCCCAACTGCAACAAGCGATATACATATTTGAAGGATGTCGACAAAAGAAAGAAAATTATGTTGAAGCTTTAAGTTTATTTTTATTCTTCTCTTCTGGTTTCTACAATTTGTTGTTATCGTATCTCTTGTTTTCTTCCAATCGAGAAATTTGCATCAAATTATTTTTCTTAAAATATCGAAAACTTTCAACGGTCATAACTTTTGATTCGTAAGTTCGTTTTAGCTTTATGACCAGTCAAATCGAAGCCTATGAAATGAACTATAATGTATATGTTTTTCATGTTTTTAATGTCAATTATTATGATAACCGACACCATAAGTATAATTCGATGTCAGTTTTCATGATAACCGAGGTCGAAAGTATTGAAATTGTTCTTTTGACGTCGGTTATGAAAATAACCGATGGAAAAAGTCTCCTAAATAATAATTTTAATATCGGTTTATATAATCGATGTTAGAAATAAAACTTGCATGGTTAGCACCATTTACATTGGATAGAAAATCGACGTTAAAATAAAATAAAAAATGGCGTTAAAAGATGTTTTTCTACTAGAGTGTAGGGGAATCAAGGTATTTCATGTGTTTTCTTAGGAAGAGTTACATTACATGAAAATGTGGGGTGGAGTTATCATTTCAGAGATGATCCAAAATTCATGCATCTTATTGTAAATTTATTTATTTTCCACTTCAAAAAATGTGTGTACCTGAGAAGGAAAAACATATGTATGAGGAAAAAACGATGATGAAAAATAAGAAATGAAAAAAAGAGGAACAATCTTTCATTATACTTAATTTGTTATGACTTATGGGCCTAGTTTTGAAAAGGGGAATTAAGTTGGGTGATTCATTTGAAACTGGTCCACATCGCACTGCCTGAAACCCTCGTAAATCCCCAAATATTTGAGGGTGCCAGGGATTGGACCCTGGTTAATGTAGGATTACAGGGTCATCTTGACCGCTAGGCCAGGTCCCAACTACAACAACTGATATACATATTTGAGGACGTCGACAGAAGAAAGAAAATTATGTTGAAGCTTTAAGTTTATTTTTATTCTTCTCTTTTGGTTTATACAATTTGTTGTTATCGTATCTCTTGTTTTCTTCCAATTGAGAAATTTGCATTAAATTATTTTTCAAAAAAAAATCAAAAACTTTCAACAGTTATAACTTTTGATTTGTAAGTTCGTTTTAGCTATATAACCAGTCAAATCAAAGCCTATCAAATGAATTATGATGCTGTATATGTTTTCCATGTTTTTAATGTCAATTATTATGATAACTGACATCATAAGCATAATTTGATGTCGGTTTTCATGATAACTGAGGTTGAAAGTATTGAAATTGTTTTGACGTCGGTTATCAAAATAGTCGATGTAAAAAGTCTCTTAAATAATAATTTTAATATCGGTTTATATAACCGATGTTAGAAATAAAACTTGCAAGGTCAGCACCATTTACACCGGATAGAAAATTGATGTTAATAAAAAAACGACATTAAAAGATGTTTTTCTACTAATGGAGTGTGGGGGAATCAAGGTATTTGATGTGTTATCTTGGGAAGAGTTATATTACATGAAAATGTGGGGCAGAGTTATCATTTCAGTGATTATCCAAAATTCATGTATCTTATTGTAAATTTATTTATTTTCCACTTCAAAAAATGTGTGTACATGAGAAGGAAAAACATATGTACGAGGAAAAAACGATGATGAAAAACATACTTATGGATCAAAAGTTATGGTCATTTGATGTTAGACTTCTATAGTGGGGCTTTGCTAAATTCTGGTTAGTTTGCACCCAAAAGAGGCCCCGTGAGCCCTGTTTCTGTGCGCCCAAGTCTAACATGTCCTGCCTAGGCGCACGACTTCACACTCTGCTTCAGGCGCCCTGCTCTATGTGCCCAGATGAAATGTGGTGCACCCTATCACCACACACACAGACGAAATCTTGTGCACTTTGTTGCCACATGCCCGGAAGAAATCCCACACACCTTGTTACCGCACAACCAGACGAACCCACACACATGCCTATCTATAGTCGCACGCATGCCCAGATGAAGCAACATGTTTATAAAGCCCCACCTTGGCACTTAAAAGGGTGGTTACCACCAAAAGATGGGTGCTCGGGCTAGGGTTTGCCTATAAAGAAACCCCTGACCACCCATTTACAAGACTGAGTACCAAGTGTAATGTAGGTGACACTAAAGCACCTGAGCATACATAGAACATGCCTATGTTCTAAAATCTCCCACAACTGTCCTTCAAGTGATTTTCTAATAAAAACTAGGGATAAATGATGAAAAGGCACTTCACCTATATAAGGTTCCAAAACATTACATAATCTAGTAAATTCTTTTAAAATTCACTTCCTTACATTCTTAAAGATCTTTTTCAGTTTAGAGTTTTAGAAAATTAGGACATAATTCATACATATCAACCAATAAGAATACAAAGTGGGTATTACTAAAATAATATCCATTTCTTCCATGATACAAAAGTTTTTAATAATATATGAAATATTTTTATGAAATGTCTTCACAATATTTATCTTGACTTCTCATTTTCTCTTACCCATCCTTAAACCTTGTGAAAAATATTTTAAAACTTGGGATGAACATAAAAAGCTCAGTAAAGGACATAAAAAGGAGAGAAACCACAAGTCCATGAATACTTATGAACATATGAAATCATTTTCACAAAGACATACTCATCACCCAATAAGTATCATATAGTTACTTTGTGAAAACATGAGATTTCAATAAAACATAAAAAAACCATAAAGGTAACTTGAGACATTATTTACTTAAGATTGTAACCATCATGGCTACCATATGATTTGTAACCCTCACGACTACCTTATAATGTAACCCTCACGACTACCTTATGGTGTAACCATCGCAGTTACACTTGGAGTAATCATATAACCAACCTCCAACATAAACCTACCCAATGCATTGGAGAGAGATATAGGTCCCACCCTTCATTATAAACAATGCTCAAGAACTAGAATATAATCATAAAACAAGAATACTTGTATAAAAATATTCCTTTTTGAATTTTGTAAAAATAGAAATTTAAAAGGGGATTTTTAAAGAAGTCTTACAAATATCAGATAATTTAAGTGAGAATTAATAAAATGAATGAAATATGTGTACACTGTAAATCCACATAATACAACATAATATAATCAAAAATAATTTCATAAATAATCTCAGTACCACATAATCAATAAGTATAAGGTTAACCTAAAGAATGAAAATTGGGTTAAGAATTCTCTTAGCTCGGGTTCGTCTTACTTCAAACGTGTTCAAACCTCCTGTATAATGGTTTAAAGAGTGTTATTAATATATTACAGAACCGTTTTCATATTTATAATTACTTATATGGTATTCTTATAGCATCTTTCCACTCATTAATTAATAATATTTTTTTTATTTTCATTGTTTTGAGTGCATTTATTTCATGGTTTCCATGGTTGGTTCATTATGATTTTTTTTGGAATGGAAGAAAAACTTCAAAAGTGGAAAGAAATGATGTTAATATGTTTCTAGAATTTTAAATGATACTATATATCATTTTGGTTTCTGATATGAGGATGAATCATTAGATAAAATATTAATGAAAATGATTTAATTTATTTTGGTAGTTTTTTACAACTATCATGAACTTATACCATTTTATTCAATATCATGTTTATATGTTGGTTCCAGAAAATTAAATAACTTATAATATGTATAATAAAATTGGGTACAACCGCGAAAGCGGTACACGACACAAAGAAAAAAATACATGTAAAACGCTGGCTCGGGGACTTGACCCCGCGACCACGCCCCAAACCCCACCCCACCCGAGCGTGGGGGGCAATTTATAATATGTATAATAAAATATGATTTAACCATAATAATGGTTTTATGATCAGTCTTGAAGGCGTTAATGAAAAATGAAAGTGTATCGTCCACGATGATGGTAAATCGACACATCACGAATGATGTTCTCATTTTTAGAATAAAAGGGAGAAGAGAAGAAGTTTAATAATGAAAATTTCCATCAATATGATAACATTACAGTATATATAAGATACTGGAGTTTTTATGACACTTGGATAAGGGGAGGTGAAGAGAGTATAAGAAATGAAAAGGAACTAAAAGGAAAATAAAAGAAAAAGAAAGAGGATTTTACCTCTTGAATTCTCCTCCTTGAGAATATCCTTAAGACCCTTAGTTTTGGCCTTTTGGTGAGACTAGCAGGTCTTGGACGTGGAGAAGAGGCTTAGGAAATGAATTTGGCAAAAATTAAACAAGCTATAAGGTTTTGAGGTGTGAGGAGAAGAGGTGGTGAGGGATGGTGGAGGGGATGAGTGTTTTTTAAATATTTTATTCATTAGTTTATTATTTTGGCTCAAGACTATGAATAGTTTGAGTATTATCACTAAATATATTAAAATAATGAAGGGAATTATGAGATTATGGTTCTTATATCAGTGATGATTCAAGGAATAATGTATTTAACTTACAATGTATATATACCGTATATTACCATATTTTACTAGATGTGGTTACTATTCTATCAGTATAGATTCGTTAATTATAAATATCACTTATTTCATTTTACATTTATAATAAATTTAATTATTTAATTCCAAAATGAAAACAAATTATTATAGAAGTACCTAG
The DNA here is from genome assembly GCA_963277665.1 of Viscum album. Classification (NCBI taxonomy): domain Eukaryota; kingdom Viridiplantae; phylum Streptophyta; class Magnoliopsida; order Santalales; family Viscaceae; genus Viscum; species Viscum album. Next base: position 12,804 of record CAUJRU010003220.1, read on the forward strand.
GTCGTTACATTCTCCCCAACTTTTGGAAATTGCGTCCTCACAATTTTTATTTACTTATTAAACAAGTGAGGATACATTTCTTTTGTAGCATTTTCAGATTCCCATGTTGCTTCTTCAACCATGTGGTTTCTCCACAAAACCTTAATATGATGAATTACCATATTCCACAATACTTTCTCTCTACAATCAAGAATCTGAACAGGTTTCTCTTCATAAGAAAGTTTCTCTTCCATCTGAACTACTTATAGGCTCAACACATGAGATGAATCTGGCACATACTTTCTTAACTTTGAAACACGAAAAACACTGTGTAGCTGAGATAAACTCAGAGGAAAAACTACTCAGTAGACAATTGGTCCAACTTTCTCCAGGATTTCATAAGGTCCAATGAATCGTGGACTTAACTTTTCTTTCTTACCAAAACACATAACACTTTTCTATGGTGAGATTCTAAAAAAAACATGATCACCTGCCTCGAAAGAAATGTCTTTCCTCCTGTTATCTGCATAACTTTTCTGCTTGCTCTGAGTTGTTTTCATGTGTTGCTAGATCATCTTCACTTTCTCAGCCACATCCTCTACTAATTCTGGTCCCATAAACTTCCTTTCCCCAACTTCATCCCGAAATGTTGGAGTTCGACACCGCTTTCCATATAATACCTCAAAAGGGGTCATCTGTATAATGGAATGAAAACTTTTATTATAAGAAAACTCAACTGAATAAAGATGTTAATCCCAACTTTCCTGGAAATCCATTGAACAAGAACATAACATGTCTTCCAAGGTCTGAATTGTTCGCTTAGTTTGTTCATCAGATTGGGGATGAAAGGCTGTGCTAAAATTTAATTCTATGTCCAATGACTTCTGAAGACCTTTCCAAAAGTTAGAAGTGAACTTGAGATCACAGTCTAATACAATGGAAAAAGGAACTCCATGTAACCTGACAATCTCTTTGATATATAGTTTAGAAAGTTGATCCAAATACATAGTATCTCGAATAGGAAGGAAATGTAAAGATTTAGTCAGTTGGTAAAAAATAACCCAAATTGCATTGTTACCTCGAGAAGTCTTTGGTAGTCCCACCACAAAGTTCATGGATATATTTTTTCATTTTCATTATGGCACTAGAAAAGGCTGAAGCACCCCCTTTGGTAGTTGTCGGTTTGCTTTAACATGTTGACATGTCAAACATTTTACAGTAAAATTTGCAATATATTTTTTCATTCCATCCCACCGATAATACTCCTGAAGGTCTCTGTACATCTTATCACTCCCATGATGAATTGAAAACAGAGAACTATGAGCTCCACTTAACAATTCATTCTTCAGTTGGAAACCACAAGACACACATAATTTCTTTCCAAATCTCAAAACACAATCTTTATCAATGTTAAATTTTGGAAACTTACCCCTTTTAACCAATTCTACATTTTTATATAATTCACGATCTTCCTTTTGCGCTTGCTTAATTCTGTCTGATAGAGACGACTGCACTGACACCTGAAATAAAACGGAGAATTTCCTACATAAATAACCTCCAAGAAAAAATTCATCAAATCATTAATCAAGGGGTCATGTTCTAAACGTAAAATGGTTAATGTAGCATGATGTTTTCGACTCAAGGCATCCACCACTTTGATTACTTTTCCAGGATGGTAATTGATCGTGCAATCAGAATCCTTTATCAGTTCAAGCTATCTTCTCTGCTTTATGTTCAATTTCTTCTGAGTAAATATATACTTCTAACTTTTATGGTCAGTATATATTTCAAATTTGGCTCATTATAAATGATGCATTCAAATTTTCAAAGAAAAAACCACAGCTGCTAATTCCAAATCATGTGTGAGATAATTTAATTCACGAGGTTTCAATTGTCTTGAAGCATAAGCAATTACTTGATCATTCTGCATCATAACACAACCAATTCCCTTCAAAGAAGCATCATTATAGATGATAAAATCTTCGTTTCTGGAAGTTAGAGCCAAAACTGGAGCATTTACTAATCTCTTCTTCAGTTCCTGAAAACAAGCATCAGATTCTTCTATACAAATAAATTTAACCCCTTTATGTAACACCCCAGTAATTTGTTTAATAATTTTAAATAATTTAAAATTGAGTGTTTAAATTAATAATAATACTTATAAATAATTATAATATATACCTTTCAAATTAATTAATGTTCTAAAAAACAAATACTATTTTACAACATTATTTTTGTGTAAAATAATATTTTAATAAGAATATATATATTTTATTATTTTTGCAAAATTCATTTTTATCAATAGATTATTTAATTAAATATAATATATATATTGACTATTATAATTATTTTGATAAATACTAAATTATGTTATGAATATATTCACTATTAATATAACACAAGATTTTATAGTATATTTCTTCCTAAATAATTTCAATTCATTAGATAGCTTTTATGCACAGAACACTGAGTCTCTGCGAAATGACACATTTTTGTATGGTTATAACCTAGCCATGAAACATAATTTTGCTACTTCTGTGATTTGAATTTCGAAAAATGGATATACACCGTTGCGATCAGTAAGTTTTTTAGAGTCTAATAGGATCAACTTAATTTTTGGTGAATAGTAACTTGACCATTATGAATAGTAATGTACCCTTATGAATAGTAATGTTACCCATATAAATAGTAACCTCACCCATGAAAGTATAAATAAAATTTAGACACATTATAAATGAGGGTGAATGTTTAAAAATAAATAATTAAGTATTGGTATTTTTGTGAGTAATAAATATTTATTTACAATTTTAAATTAATAAATTTATTTAAAATAAAATTTATTTTCATAAAATATATTCTTAAATAAATATTTTTTTGTCTTATGATTTTAGGATAATTTTATGAGACCTCAGTTAATTTTTGAAAGTATTATAAAACCAGTTTTAAAATTAAAATATGTATTTTTCAAGTAAATAATGGTTTTATTTAAAAATTAAATTTTATATATTTAGAAAATTATTTTTTGTAAAATGGAGTTCATTTTTGAATTATACACGTCCAAAAATAGTTAGGGTGAATTTTTGAGATTTTTCTGAAATACTTGAATTTTTGGTGAATAGTGAAATTCTTCAATTTACGAAATATACTAAATAAATGAATTTCTGCATCATACTTGAGTCACGGATGATGTAAATGACCATTGATTCGAACTCACATTCAATTATTACAATTTTTAGTCACATGAATCAAGACTATTCATAGTCTTGAGTAAAAATAATAAAATAATGATTAAAATAATGGAAAACTCTCCTCTCCTCCACTATAAAAACCACCTCTCACTCCCTTTTCTCTTCACTTCTCTAAGTCTTGAAGCTTCTCAAAGTTTTTCCCAAATACTCTTCCCCAGTTTCTCCCCACCTCCAAGAGCCATTTGTTTTGCCAAAAGACAAAAACCTCTTCTCTTAAGGAGGTTTTCAAGGAGGATATTTCAAGAGGCAAACCCTCTTCCTTTTTCTTTTAATTTCATTTTCAATTTGTTTTATATCCTTATCTTCTCCTCACCTCATCTATTCAAATGATCATGATAACTCCAGTATAATCTATATACTGGAATTATATCATGTTAATGTAAGATACATCATCAATCTCCTTACTCTCTCTCTCTCTCTCTCTCTCTCTCTCTCTTATTTTAAAAACGGAATCATCATCTGGGAGGTGCCAATTTACAACCTTCGTGGACGATGAACCTTCATTCTTCATTTTATCCTTTAAGGCTGGTCATGAAACCGTTTTTATGATTGAACTAGATTCTAAAATATGTATTATATTTTATGTAATGATTCTAGAACTATCATTTGTACATGATACTAAATAATATAACAAAACTAGATCATTATGATTGAAAAACCACTGTAAAAATCTAAATGATTATCACTAAATGACTTATCTAATGATTCATCCTCATACCATGTAACCAAAGGATATATATAACCATTTACACTTCTGTATGTTCATTAATAATATATAAATTCAATCCTGGAGAATTATATCCATTCCACACGAACTTCCATACTTATAATCAAGCGAGCCGATCATGAAGATCAAGAAACGAATGCTCCAGAACGACAAAATTCAATCTTATAACTTATCAAAAGGCCATAAATGAACTTAATAAAAGTACAATAAATTATATACATGTATAATATGTTCTGAATTAAATTATTAATGAGTCTAATTTCATATTCCAGGACCTTAAGGTCAAGTGCAGAACACATTCAGACATAAGGTAAGACTTTTCTCATCTCACTTCCTTTTTTTGTGAGATATTTCTTATTTACCACTGTTTTTTATGTATGGTGTATGTATACTACCCATTGATATATCATATCATGAATCTCTTTATTTTCATGGTATTTAATGTGTCATTTTATGATTATTAATTTTGGGGCATATGATTCGATTGATTACAAAGTGGTAAGGGGTTCTACCCGAACCTTCATTTTTTCCTTCGAGTTATTCATTCATTATCCTTACCCAAATGTAATGATTATTTCTTTTTGTGTATGTCACGACCCCCTCCCACCAAAGATGCCCCTCCTGAGCTGGCAATGGTGAAAGGGAGATAATGACCCCCGAGTCCCGCCTCCAGTAGGCCCCGGAGTAGCGACTAGCACCAAGGGTATGAGTTTTCACAAATATGAGAGGCATTACCCTTTTTATTATTTAAGATCGGGAAATAGGATGAGTCAAATACCAAAAGAAAAAAAGAACATGCAAATGAAAATAAACCCAAACCAATCCCCCATGCATGTTTAAACAATTCTGAAACAAGGTACAAGTACAAGAAAGTTCAAAAGTACAATACCAAAAGAAACAAGAGTACATTAACTGCAACAACTCCAACTGTCCCGACTAGTAGGGTCCCACAAGGCCCTGGTAGTCCTCCTGGAAACCTGAAAGTAAACGTAGGATGAGTATACAAGTATACTTAGTAGGGAAACCTAAAACTCTCGTGCACAGGTGGGGAGACATCCTGATGTCTCGTGAGAACAACAGAAGAAACCAAAACCTAGCAAGTAATTCTATCCACCCAACCTCCCCAGCCACGCTCACCAAAAACACGAAACAACAGGTAGTAGTATATAAGAACAAGAGTATTGGGTACCCCACACCATTTCCCCCCACTAGCTAGCTGCTCTTCCTAATGACAAACGTCCTGACGCTACCACACTCTTCCCGCCCGCACACACCTGGGCCTCACAAACCACACATCCCGCCTGCACACACCTGGACCTCACAACCACACATCCCGCCCGCATACACCTGGGCCTCACAACCACAATCATGCCCTCGCCCGAACACACCTGGGCCTCATCCCAAAGATTCTTGGGAACGGTAAACCTTCCCGAAGAGTCTTGGGCTAAAACCACCCCAATCGAAACCTACCTGAAGAGTCTTGGGTGTAAGGTCGCCTCAAGTCATCACAGACTATGGAAGAAGGAGCAGGAAGAAGCTAGTAACTAAGGGGGAAAACACCCTCTACCATGAAATGGGAGTGTTTGGCACTAAGTGCTCAACATGGGTGGGATGCGACAAAACACAAAGATACAGATACATATATGTATACCAAAAATACAGCCCAACCTATGGATTCTAAACAGAGAAACTGAGCACGTGCCTCAGAACTGCTATTACGAAGCATGCATATAACGAACAATCCTAACCCCATTTAGGTTTTCATGTTACAATAGTATCAGTTTATTAGTTCCTTAACTACTGGGCAATTATTAAACCAGATCAAGCGTTTCGTAGAAAACCCTGCCAAACACAAATCAAGTTAGATAAAACACAAGCAACACAAAACCAACCTTTTTATCATCAATCAACCCCATTTATTACTCCCATGTTTAATTCATTATCTTTCCCCACAGTTCATTTATCAACTTCCCACTTTCTTTTAATATCACAACCCATTACTGCAGCCCTGCTGCCACTATAACCACATCTCCACATCAATATCACAAAACAAGGCTCGTGCCACATCAGTGCCCCTTTAATATCATTTTCCGGAGCCCCGCTTCCCATCCTATTCGTAACAACCTAGGATTCACCCCCCTTTTCACACACCACGTAACCAAACCAACACCCACATGTTCATTATTCCATTTTGTTCAACCGAGGTGATCACACAAGGGTTCTGAATTTTAATCTACCAACTTTACGTGATTAACCAATTTCCATATTTCACAAACTTTCCATCCACAAAACGGTCTAGAAAGATAGGGCAACATTTAATTGCGCAAGAAAAGACCCCCAACGACCGTGATTTTCAGTAGGCATAAGCCTATTCAACTCACAACATAACAATAGGATAAACAAAGATAGACATAACAACTTTCCCATCCCCATTCTTTAAGCCAATTATTATCTTCATTAAACTGGTTCAACTATGTATAATGAAAGTAAGAGGAAACCCATCCCGCATGATGCACAAATTAGAGAGACGAAGGTAAAATCCCTACCTCAACAGGTTCTGATCACAACGCTCCCCTAGATCAACTTTAGAAAACATCCATCGGCGTCTGTCGCTTCTGTCAAAACCCGACAAAAACCTCCTCGGGTGGAAGCTGGTAAGGAAAGGCTGAAGGTAAAGCAACAGATCCAATCTCAGAAGTTCCACCTCGTCGTTACGATCTTGTGGCCGCTGACGGATCGTAAATCAGAGCTCGAACGAAGAAGTTATGGAAGAAAGGAGCTTTGGAGTCTCTCAGGAGAGCTCTACTCGAAGGAAAGGGGAGGAGAGGAATGATTTGAAAAAGGAGGAGAGGTCCCCTCCTTTTATAGGCAATAAAAACTAAAGTACACAGCGTGTACTTCCTAGTACACGGCGTGTACTAGGCCATTTCACACGGTCGCCACACGGCTTCCAACATGACATTCAACGTGGCACACGGCCGTTGACTGGTCAACACACGGTTTGAATGTAACGCTTACGTGGGGAGGAACTACACATCGTGTACTCATTTATTTCACGCGGCAAGGACACGACTTCAGCACGACACACGACCGTTGACTGGTCAACACACGGTTTGAAGGTAACGCATACGCGGGGAGGAACTACACGACGTGTAGTATGGGCTACATGGCGTGTACTCATTTATTTCACGCGGCAAGGGCACGACTTCAACATGGCACACAACCGTTGACTGGTCAACACACAATTTTAAGGTAACGCGTACGCGGGGAGGAACTACATGGCGTGTAGTATAGGCTACACGGTGTGTACTCATTTATTTCACGCAGTAAGAAAACGGCTTCAACACGGGGTGTACCCGGAAAGGTGGTACACGACGTGTACTCACACTACATAGCGTGTAGTTACAAAATTCTTAAAAGTGTGGGAAAAGTCCATTCTACCCTCCAGAACACTTCATGACCTTCTTTTAGACAAAGGAAATGGGCCGGAGAGGTCCGGGCCATTACATCAGATACCTCTTAAAACATTCTCGTCCCCGAGAATTCAAAAACCAATCCAGAGGAACCCAACAAGATACCTCTTAGGGCTCTCGTTATAACAGGAACCCATCCAACAACCCTAATCATATGTGTTAGGAATTCCTTCTCCTATGTCGAGATATTATCCACTTTAGGAGGCACTGACTCACCTGCACAGGTTTAATCACATCCTCATTAATGCGTCTCGATTAAGAATTGGGTCTTCCCACTTCCATACATTAGGATTTTTCAACCTGCACTGCCCCCAACACCGTACAACCAACACACTGCCCGAACACGTGGCTTGGGGAAATTCCTTCTCCCATGTCGATGTATTATCCGCTTTAGGCGGCACTGAATTTCCTGCATGGGTTTAATCGCATCCTCATTAATGCATCTCTATTAAGGATCAAGTTTTTCCCTTTCCCCACACATCCAGACATGTTACACACTTCCAGAGAACAAGGAAACAAAACGTCTCACAACCGACAAGCCAAGCATTCCATATATCAGAGGTACATAGTATAACATAAAAAAAGCTCATAAGAACAAAGAAAAACACAAGTCAAAACAACTCCGGGTACTGAGCGTGCATCTGGGCCTCCCGCTCTTAAGTGCTCTCCTCGAGGCCGCCATGCCTCCACAACACATGAACCAAGGCGTTGGTTCGTCCATGAAGCACCTTCTCTTTACGATCCTCGATTCTGATTGGTCGTTCCTCGAAGGTCGCATCATATCCCATATATAACTCTCCCCAGTCAATAACGTGAGAGTCATCGTGTAAGTACCGACGAAGCTGAGAGACATGGAAGACGTCATGAACCTTCTCCAACTGAGGTGGCAGGGCCAACTGATATGCCACCTCACTGACTCGCCTCAGCACCTCGAAAGGTCCGATGAACCTAGGGGAGAGCTTACTCCCCTTACCAAACCTCCTCTGCCCCCGTCGAGGAGAAACCTTCAAGAACACATGATCTCCCACCTCGAACTCCAAGGGCCTCCTCCAACGATCAGCATAAGACTTCTGTCGGTCCTGAGCCACTTTCATCCTCTCACGCACAAGCTGAACTTTCTCTGTGGTGCTCTGTACTACCTCTGGCCCAAGAGCACCTGTCTCACCAACCTATGCCCAACAAATGGGTGAACGACATGGTCTTCCATACAAAGCCTGAAACAGTGCCATGATAATAGTAGAGTGGAAACTATTGTTGTAGGAAAACTCTACTAAAGGCAAGTGTCACACCCATGATCCTCTGAAATCCAGAACGCATGCTCGCAGCATGTCCTCCAACGTCTGGATAGTCCACTCTATATTCCCATTGGTATGGGGGTGGAAAGCAGTGCTAAGGCGTAGATGGGTGCCAAAAGCATATTGTAACCCCCTCCAGACTCATGAGGTAAACCGAGTATCCCAATCTGAGACGATAGTCTTCAGAACTCCATGAAAACGCACCACCTCGTTTACGTACCTCTGTGCTAAGGTATTCACCGGGCCCGACTCCTTAATTGCTAAGAAGTGAGCTGATTTTGTCAGCCGATCCACCACTACCCAGATAGCATCATAACCACCCTGAGCTCTGGGTAGTCCTGTGACGAAGTCCATTGAGATGTCATCCCACTTCCACTCAGGGACATCTAAAGGATGCAACAAACCACTAGGAACACGATGTTCATCTTTTACTTGCTGACACACTAGGAACTTAGCCACAAACTCCGCCACTTCCCGTTTCACCCCGGGCCACCAAAACTGTTCCCTCAGGCCCCGGTACATTTTTGAAACTCCCGGATGTACCACCAAGGCTGAGCTATAGAACTCACGGAGGACTCCCTCACGCATCGCCTCTGGAACAAACATCCTTCCATGAAAAAGCATCCGATGTCGGCTGTCCTATGACCATCCTTCTAGAGCGTTTCCCTGATCGATACGATCCCACATTACTTCCGCCTCGGAGTCTCCCCACTGAGACTCTTCCACCTGCTGCAACAAGGAGGACTGCACCATCATCTGAAACAAACAGCCTCTAACACCCTCTACCCTTGCATCCAAGTGCAAGGCAGCCAACTCTCCCATCGCTTTCTAAGCATCAGTGGATTCCCGAACCACTTCCTTATGCGACTTCCTGCTTAGGGTATCAGCCACAATGTTGCCCTTACCTTCAGTGTAAGAGATCTTGAAGTCATAGTCTTGGAGAAACTCAACCCATCTCCGCTGCCGTAAGTTCATGTCACGCTGGGAGAATATATAACGTAAGCTCTTGTGATCTGAGAAGACTACAAAGCGCTCCCCAAAGAGGTAGTGTCGCCAAAAATTCAGTGCGAATACTACTGCTGCAAGATCTAGGTCATGGGCGACATAGTTATGCTCATGAGGGAGCAACTTCCTAGACCCATAACAGATCACACCCTTCTTCTGCATCAGTACACACCCCAACCCAAGGCCAGAAGCATCACAAAACACCTCATACAACAACCCTTACTCTGGAAATATGAGCATGAGAGCACTGACCAAATTATCCTTTAGGTAGTCGAAAGCTTTCTGGAACTGCTCGCTCCATAGGAAGACCTGGTTCTTCCTAGTAAAAGCTGTCAATGGAGCAGAAACTCGAGAGAAGTCCGAAATGAACCTCTGATAATAACCTGCCAACCCCAGGAAACTACAAACTTCTGCCACGCTCTTGGGTCCCGCCCAAGAAACAACTGCCTCCACCTTAGACGGGTCCACTAACACTCCATGCTGAGACACCATGTGCCCAAGGAAGTGTACTTCTTGCATCAAGAACTTACACTTAGACAATTTCCCATAAAGCTGGTGGTGTTGAAGGAATTCTAAGATTGACCTGAGATGCTCAATGTGCTCCTCCTCTGATCTTGAGTAGATCAGGATGTCATCGATAAACATAATGACGAAGCGGTCCAGAAACTCTCAGAAGACAAAGTTCATAAGTCCCATGAACACAGTTGGTGCATTCGTAACTCCAAACGGCATCACTACAAACTTGAAGTGCCCATACCTGCACCTGAAAGTCGTCTTCGAGATGTCACTGTCCTTTACCCTCAACTGATGATATCCATATCGTAGATCAATCTTAGAAAACCAACCTGCTCCCCTTAGCTGGTCGAAGAGATCATCTATCCTTGGAAGGGGGTAATGGTTCTTGACCGTCACCTGATTCAACCTTCGGTAGTCTATGCATAGCCTGAGACCACCATCTACCTTCTTCACGAAAAGAACTGGAGCACCCCATGACGACACGCTGGGTCGAACAAAACCCTTCTCCATCAGATCGTCAATCTGAATCCGCAACTCCCGCAACTCCGAAGGTTCCATCTGATAAGGGGCCATCGAAATCGGATGGGCACCAGGCTGTAAGTCTATCCCGAACTCAACGTTACGTCGGGGGGGTAGAGTCACAACCTCCTCAGGAAAAATATCGAGGAACTCCCCAACAACCTCTGGAACATCCATCATCTCTGTATCAGCTAAAACCACTGATAACCCACCTAACAAGGAAATGAGAGGCTTCACATGCCGGCTTTCCACCTGATAGCTCCTCTCGCCAACAAAATCTACATGCTGCCCATCCACGTCGGAGAACACGACTCTTCTTCAGAAGCAGTTGATAACGGAACTAACAGAAAATAGCCAGTCAATGCCTAGGATGACATCGTATGGATGTATCTGTAGCAAAAGAAGATCCCCACTAGATCGATGCAGTCCCAACGTCATCCCATATCCCCGGAAAACACAAGATACGCTGGTCTAACCTCCAACTGGTGTACTCAGTACGAGGGGTATGAAAAGTCTCTCTACGTATAGAACCAAAGCATGGGCTAGACCGGGCACAACAAAGGAGTGCGAAGATCCCGAATTGAACAAAGCAGAAATGAGAGTTCTGAACAAACAAATCGTACCTCGTACCACCTCTGGTCCTGCTGGAGCTGCCAACTCTGCTGCGTGCAATTGTCCACGCCCAGCTCCTCTGCCTCTATGATGTCGACTACCTCCCTGACCATGCTCTGGTCGAGGTCCCTGAGGAGCACCCTAAGGTCGGACTCCTCCTGCAAAGTCTTCCCTCGGAGGAGCATGGTCCTGCTGCTGCTGGAAGGGCCTCACCGACAACTGGTACTGCTGAGGCGGGCGCTGAACCTGCCCACCTCCACCGTACTGAGTTCGTGTCGGGAACCGACTCTGAATGTGCCCGAAACTTCCACAAGAGAAACACTTCGGTCCTGGGCTCGTGAAAAAGGGGCGAGGACCCGAAGATCTGAATTGGAACTGCTGGGGCCTGCTCTCTACTAGCATGAATCTGGAAGGTCCTGTCGCAGGAGACCTGCTGCTGACTGCTTTCCCCTTCGATGAACCCGGCTGGATCTCCTCTCATGGTGCACCTCCCTGCGAGTGCATCCTCTCTACAACCTCTGCCTTCTTCTGTACTACCAAGTACGTCGGAAGGGTGAAGGGGGTGACAACATACTAGAGCGAAGGATGAAGCGCCTCCTCCAAACGTCTCGCCTGAGACTCCTCATCCAGAAATAGATCCAGAGCAAAACGTAGGATATCCTTGAACTTGATCCCCGATTCTCGTACCGACATACTCCCCTGATGAAGGGAGAGTAACTCTTTCCACTTCTCTGCCTTGATCATGGAAGAAAGTAATTCCTCTCGGAACTCCTTCTCAAAGTTAGCCCACGGAACCTCTGCCTCTGACCTCTCCCCGAGGTAGAGCGTCCACCACTGACGCGCTGCACCCCTCAGCTGACTGACTGCTAGGGGAACCCAGTACTCCCTCGGAGCATAGATCAAAGTAAAAGAGATCCCTAGATCCTCAATCCACCCCTCCATCTGCCTATCCGAAGTACTACCCTCGTACTTCTTGAGGGTTTGTCGTTGGAAAGAATGGAGAGTCTTTTGCCACTGACCATCTTCCTCCTCTCGGTCAATCCTCAACTGATCGACCGCCTGAATCTGCTGGGCCTCGACTGTTTGAGTCACCTGGGGATGACATCCAGGTGTCATAGCTGTATGGTAAACAAAGATCGCCTAATCCCAAGTAGCAAGGAAATTTCTCAGGGTTTTATTTTATCATTTTATTTCAATTTCTTTCCCAGAACACCCAAATCAAGTAAAACGCAATAAGGATGATGCATGTACCTTCCCTAGGGTATTTACCCTACAATCAATGTAGTATCACTTGGTCTTTCGGTAGGCTTAGAGTCCTTTCATCGGATCATGGGGGGCCCTAAAATCTCGTGTCCTAGCTGGTCTTCCCTGGCCTATGTCACGCACCAAGATCAGCCAACACTGTCGCCCTACCATCCCATGCAATCCTCACTGCGTCTAACTCTAGACTTCATCCTATCTCTCAAACTTCCTTTGATACCATTATTTCACGACCCCCTCCCACCAAAGATGCCCCTCTTGAGCTGTCAATGGTGAAAGGGAGATAATGACCCCCGAGTCCCGCCTCCAATAGGCCCCGGAGTGGCGATTAACACCAAGGGTATGAGTTTTCACAAATATGGGAGGCATTACCCTTTTTATTATTTAAGATCGGGAAATAGGATGAGTCAAACACCAAAAGAAAAAAAGAACATGTAAATGAAAATAAACCCAAACCAATCCCACATGCATGTTTAAACAATTCTGAAACAAGGTACAAGTACAAGAAAGCTCAAAAGTACAATACCAAAAGAAACAAGAGTATAGAAACTACAACAACTCTAACTGTCCCGACTAGTAGGGTCCTACATGGCCTTGGTAGTCCTCCTGGAAACTTGAAAGTAAACGTAGGGTGAGCATACAAGTATACTCAGTAGGGAAACCTAAATCTCTTGTGCACAGGTGGGGAGACATCCTAATGTCCCGTGAGAACAACAGAAGAAACCAAAACCTAGCAAAGAATTCTATCCACCCAACCTCACCATCCACGCTCACCAAAAACACGAAACAACAGGTAGTAGTATATAAGAACAAGAGTATTGGGTACCCCACACCATTTCCACCCACTAGCTAGCTGCTCTTCTTAACGACAAAAGTCCGGACGCTACCACACTCTTCCCGCTCGCACACACTTGGGCCTCACAAACCACACATCCCGCCCGCACACACCTAGGCCTCACAACCACACATCCCGCTCGCACACACCTGGGCCTCACAACCACACATCCCGCCCGCACACACCTGGGCCTCACAACCACAATCACGTCCCGGCCCGAACATACCTGGGCCTCATCCCGAAGATTCTTGGGAATAGTAAACCTGCCTGAAGATTCTTGGGCTAAAACCACCCCAATCGAAACCTACCCGAAGAGTCTTGGGTGTAAGGTCGGCTCAATCCATCACAACCTATGGAAGAAAGAGTAGGAATGAGCTAGTAACTAAGGGGGAAAACACCCTCTCCCATAAAATGGGAGTGTTCGGCACTAAGTGCTCAACATGGGTGGGGTGCAACAAAACACAAAGATACAGATACATATATGTATACCAAACACATAGCCCAACCTATGGCTTCTAAACAGAGAAACTGAGCACGTGCCTCGACACTTCTATTATGAAGCATGAATACAACAAACAACCCCAACCCCATTTAGGTTTTCATGTTACAACAGTATCAGTTTATTAGTTCCTTAACTACTGGGAAATTATCAAACCAGATCAAGCGTTTCGTAGAAAACCCTGCCAACCACAAATCAAGTTAGATAAAACACAACCAACACAAAACCAATCTTTTTATCATCAATCAACCCCATTGATTGCTCCCGCGTTTAATTCATTATCTTTCCCAACAGTTAATTTATCAACTTCCCACTTTCTTTTAATATCACAACCCATTACTACAGCCCTGCTGCCACTATAACCACATCTGCACAACCGTATCACAAAACAAGGCTCGTGCCACATCAGTGCCCCTTTAATATCATTTTCTGCAGCCCCGCTGCCCATCCTATTCGTAACAACCCAGGATTCACCCCCCCCCCCCATTTTCACACACCACGTAACCAAACCAACACCCACATGTTCATTATTCCATTTTGTTCAACCGGGGTGATCACACAAGGGTTCCCAATTTAATCATCCAACTTTACGTGATTAACCAATTTCCATATTCCACAAAGTTTCCATCCACAAAACGGTCTAGAAAGATAGGTCAACATTTAATTGCACATGAAAAGGCCCCCAATGACCGTGATTTTCAGTAGTCATAAGCCTATTCAATTCATAATATAACAATAGGATAAACAAAGATAGACATAACAACTTTCTCATCCCCGTTCTTTAAGCCAGTTATTATTTTCATTAAACTGGTTCAACTATGTCTCGTGAAAGAAAGAGGAAACCCATCCCACATGATGCACAAATTAGAGAGATGAAGGTAAAATCCTTACCTCAACAGGTTCTGATCACAACGCTCCCCCAGATCAACTTTAGAAGACGTCCGTCGACGTCCGCCGCTTCTATCAAAACCCGGAAAAAACCTCCGCGAGTGGAAGATGGGAAGGAAATGATGAAGGGAAAGCAACATATCCAAGCTCAGAAGTTCCGTCTTGTCGTTACGATCTCGTGGCCGCTGACGGATCGTAAATCGGAGCTCTGACGAAGAAGTTATGGAAGAAAGGAGATTTGGAGTCTCTTGGGAGAGCTCTGCTCGAAGGAAAGGGGAGGAGAGGAATGATTTGAAAAGGAGGAGAGGTCCCCTCCTTTTATAGGCGAGAAAAACTAAAGTACACATAGTGTACTTCCCAGTACATGGCGTATACTAAGCCATTTCACACGGTCGCCACACGGCTTCCAACACGACATTCAACGCAGAACACGACCGTTGAATGGTCAACACACGGTTTGAAGGTAACGCATACGCAGGGAGGAACTACACAGCGTGTAGTATGGGCTACACGGCGTGTACTCATTTATTTCACGCGACAAAGACACAGCTTCAACACGACACACGACCGTTGACTGGTCAACACACGGTTTGAAGGTAACGCGTACGCGGGGAGGAACTACTCAGTGTGTAGTATGGGCTACACAGCGTGTACTCATTTATTTCACGCGGAAAGGACACGGCTTCAACACGGCACACGACCGTTGACTGGTCAACACACGGTTTGAAGGTAACGCGTACGCGGGGAGCAAATACACGGCGTGTAGTATAGGCTACACGATGTGTACTCATTTATTTCACGCGACAAGGACACGACTTCAACACGGGGTGTACCTGGAAAGGTGGTACACGATGTGTACTCACACTACACGGTGTGTAGTTACGAAATTCTTAAATGTGGGAAAATTCTATTCTACCCTCCAGAACACTTCATGACCTTCTTTTCGACAAAGGAAATGGGCCGGAGAGGTCCGGGCCATTACAGTGTACATATTTTATATTCTATTTGTATGTTCCAAAATCATATATTTAGATCATTTCATCTTTCGTTTATGGGGATTATATGTTTTAAAATAGTTCCCTTCTTAATTCTTCTTGATAAACAGGCCCAATTCAAGGGAACTTCTCGAATTCTTACCCATTTTCAAGTTCACTATATAATATGTTTAAACCATCATTATTTTTTTTAAATCACACATTTTATCATGAAAAAACTATCATGTTTCATTTATGGTTTTATGAAAACAAACATGTCGTTCCGCTTTAAAATCTCTTTAATATTTCCCTTAAACTGCACTAAAATGTTTTATTTCTAAAGCTTCATTAAAAACTTTTTTTACATGATTTCACTTCAGTGGGACAACATTTATGCCTCAAATATAATTTTAATGTCTTTCCCTTTTCTTTTCTGGGATAAACATGTTTAAAATATGATTTTATGACAAGTAAAAATGATTTTCCAAAAGAACTCTTCTTTCCAAAATAAAAGGGGTTTTCTCGTCTCACTTTTAATTCTATAATATTTACGACTTGTTCACCACGTATTCCTTGCATGTGGTGTATGTAATGACCTTTGATATATAAAATCATGATTCTTATTATTCTTATGATATTATATGGAATTAAGAATTCAATGTTTTAAAGTGGTATGTGACACTTTGGAATGTTTAATGATCATTTTTCTCAAGAGTTTATCAATTATTTAATTAGAGTATTTTCATCTATGAATATAATTCAAATATTTCAAAGTGGCATGTGATAATTTGATCTAAAGATATATTTTATTAGACATATTAGAAATGCATTGGACTTAGCAAGTGACGAGTAGGGCCCGCTATAGCCCCTCGATGCATCAGTAGGTCTCATGAGACAAAATAGAATTGAGTTTTGGCTGAGGCCTTACCCTAGTATTTTCTGAAGTCCTGGATGAGGCCTTGATGACATGTTTATGATGTCTGACATATGTATTACCTCATTATGATATTAGTACTATATAAATCATGTCATTATTCAACTAGTATAATATTCATGGTGAAGTTTCATGTGATTATTTATAGGATATTATTCATTCAGTTTTTATTCCTATCATATTATGCTCAAGATTATGTTTTAGTGGCATGAGTTATTCACTTTGCCTTATTGTTTATGATATCTTCTTCTGTACCACTTACCCTTACTGAGCATCTGAGCTCACCCCTTTCTTATGTTTCCTTTCCCCAGGTTATGAAGAACAAATCTTTCAAGGATGTAGTTTATTTCTTATTGTATCATGTTTTATTTTCTTTTTCCAATGTATTGTGGGTATCATGACTGTAATCTGATCTTCCAAGGCTGCTAAATTGATCGGTCCTTCGGGATTTGATTCCTTGTAATCATGTCAATGTATTAAAATAATGCAGAGGTTTGGGATTCTGGGGTCAGGGCGTTACAGTTGGTATCAAAGGAAGTTTAAAAGCAACCTTGAAAACCAGATTTAGAAAACATAGGTTAGAGAACATAACCCTAAGAGAGACTTCAAAGATAAGAATAGAAGAACATCCTAGAATTTTGGTAAGGTATAGATTATGTGGATCTTCCTAGAAAATAAATCTCTATTTGGATATTACAAGTGGACGTGGTTTTGACACAGATGTACTTAGGGGTAACAACTCCGACAATGTGTTTCGAACTTGACTCAGGATAATCTGGTACACGACAATGAGCCTTACTGCGCACCTGGTTTAACACTCCTGGAGGATATGCTTAGGGTAATTCACATTTTTCTTACATACCATTATGAAGGATTTATGCTTCCAAAGTAACCAAAGTATATGGGTTTAGGATTTACGATGCATAAATTTATGTTATGTGCTATACCGTGATCAGAGTTATAGAAAGTTCATAATTTTATGAGCTAATATAGTATATGGATTTGCTTAAAAATGATGCATAACAAAAGGAATGAGAACTCCACCAATGCACGTGATGAAAAGTGTAAGAAAGATCATATCTTTCATGGTCTTAAGCCAAAATTTTGAAGGTAAATAGTCTCCAAGGTATCCTCATCATATGAAGAAATAATATCATGTGTTAATAAGGTAAGTAAAGAATTCTATGAGCCCTAGGGCTTTGAAGGGAAGAAAGAGAAGAAAAGGATGGAAGATGAAAAGATGGATAAGGGGAAGGGAATGAAGGGTTTTCCCACATGTGATAACTGTGAAAAGAATCACTCTGTAAAATTCTTGAAGGGAATGGGAGTGTGTTATAAGTGTGAAAAAAAGGACACCAGGTTCGTGATTGCAAGGGTAAGAAAAAAGTTTCTAATGTACAATGCTTCAACTATGAGGAGATGAGACACTATGCGAATCAATGTCCCAAGCGTCAGAGAAATATACCCCAAATGATACTATTGGATAATGATCAAGTTATTATACTGCCATAGATAAAGAGGAATAATTAATATGTATATTTAGGAATTATTTCATTTGAATATTTTATTAGCAATGTACTAGTTATAAGAATTATGGAATATATGAGGATTGTACTGCAGTACTTTTTCATTAAGGACTTGAGACCATATGTTGAATGGTACCAAGAAAAGATATTCAGTAGAAAGTTAAATGTTTTGGAAAACACATGATTGAGGGAAAGAAAACCTTTAATATATTTTTGATGTTGAGATAATGATGAAGAAATGATTGATTTTGATAAACACCGACTACCTTGGAATTGATTATTGACTTTTCGACAAGTAGTCTATGCTATCATCAATGGAGTTTACAACACTTTTGGATTTAATAAATATATCCAGTAACATGTATCTTACTTAAGGAATATAGAAGAATGCATGTTTCTAATAAGGTTTTATGGTAATTCGAGTTATTACCACATTTCAATAGGATACATGATGAAGTTATTCACATGTTTGGAATGTGAAAATTTAGAGTTGCTTCATGGCTAAGTTCATCTTGGAAATTAAATGACCTTCTTTCTAAAGTGTTGAATAATTATATTTTGTAAAGTTTAACCATTTATGAATGGTCTAAGTTTATCATTTTATGAGGTTTTAGAGGTTAATGTATTACTTCACCACATGACGCAAACTGTGCTAAGGGATGAAGCATAAATAGTTCAAGGCACAATCTAAGGATAAGATTGTGTTTATGAAATAACAATATATATTTGCACTATTATAGAGTGTAATAATTCCTAAACTCAAGGAAAAGAGTCTTAAATAAAATTTTGACTTATTATAATAATCTTTGATAATATCAATGTTTTTTTACTATAGTTTATAGTTTTGTAGTAATCAACTTTCATCTGAACATGTTTTCTACCACTTTCTATTAGAACTTCATAGTTTGATTTTTCTTCCATGTCTATGTTTTTACTTCCAACTAATGTCACCCCATTCGAAAGCATAATTTTTGTGGTGACCACCTCATTTTCCTTAACCTCTTTTTAAGAGGATATTTTATTAACCATATTTTCAATGTGGGTTTCCCACAAGGGAATTTTCAAGCATCAACTTTTAACTTTTTAAGTGCAGTTTTGAATTGCGAGGACGTAATTCTGTTGAGGGGGGAATAATGTAACACCCCAGTAATTTGTTTAATAATTTTAAATAATTTAAAATTAAGTGTTTTAATTA
Organism: Viscum album; assembly: GCA_963277665.1. Taxonomy (NCBI): domain Eukaryota; kingdom Viridiplantae; phylum Streptophyta; class Magnoliopsida; order Santalales; family Viscaceae; genus Viscum; species Viscum album. The sequence goes on from CAUJRU010003220.1 coordinate 32,289, forward strand.
ATAATAATACTTATAAATAATTATAATTTATAGTTTTCAAATTAATTAATGTTCTAAAATAAAAAATACTATTTTACAGTATTATTTTTGTTTAAAAGAATATTTTAATATGAATATATATAATTGATTATTTTTAAAAAATTCATTTTTATCAATATATTATTTAATTAAGTATAATATATATATTGACTATTATAATTATTTTGATAAATACTAAATTATGTTATGAATATATTCAATATTAATACGACACCCTAAGATTTTATGGTATATTTTTTCATAAATAATTTCAAGTCATTAGATATCTTATATACACACAACACTGAGTCTCTGTGAAACAACATTTTTTATAGTTATAATCTCTCCATGAAACATTATTTTTTCACTTTTGTGATTTGAATTTTGAAAAACAAACATACACCATTGTGATCAGTAAGTTTTTTAGAGTCAAATAGGTTTAATTTAATTTTTTGGTGAACAATAACTTGACCATCATGAATAGTAATGTACCCTTATGAATAGTAATGTTACCCTTATAAATAGTAACTTGACCCTTATTAATAGTAATCTCACCCATGGAAGTATAAATAAAATTTAGGCACTTTATAAATAAGAGTGAATGTTTTAAAAACAAATAATTAAGTGTTGGTATTTTTGTGAGTAATAAATATTTATTTACAATTTTAAATTAATAAATTTATTTAAAATAAAATTTATTTTCATAAAATTTATTCCTAAATAAATATTTTGTTATCCTATGATTTTAGAATAATTTTATGAGACCTCGGTTAATTTTTGAAAGTATTATAAAATTAGTTTTAAAATTAAAATATGTATTTTTCAAGTAAATAATGATTTTATTTAAAAAATAAATTTCACATATTTAGAAAATTATTTTGGTAAAATGAAGTTCATTTTTGAATTATACATGTTGAAAAATGGTTAAGGTGATTTTTTAGGATTTTTCTAAAATATTTGAATTTTTGGTGAATAGTGAAATTCAATAATTTACGAAATATGCTAAATAAATGAATTTCTACATCATGCTTGAGTCACGACTCATTTAAATGGATATTGGTTCGAAATCACATGCATTTATTACTATTTTTAGTCATAATAATCAATACTATTTATAGTCTTGAGTCAAAATAATAAAATAATGATTAAAATAATGGAAAAACTCTCCTCTCCTCCACTATAAAAACCACCACTCACTCCCTCTTCTCTTCACTCCTCTAAGTCTTGAATCTTCTCAAAGTTCTACTCATATACTCTTCCCTAGTCCCTCCCCACCTCCATGATCCCTTTGTCTTTCCAAAAGACCAAAACTCCTTCTCTTAAGGAGGTTCTCAAGGAGGATATTTCAAAACGCAAACCCTCTCATTTTTTCTTTTAATTTCATTTTCAATTTGTTTTATATTTTTATCTTCTCCTCACCTCCTCTGTTCAAATGATCATGATAAATCCATTATAATCTATATACTGGAATTATATCATGTTAATGGAAGATACATCATCAATCTCTTTACTCTCTCTCTTTTATTTTAAAAATGAAATCATCATTCGAGTGTGCCAATTTACAACCTCCGTGGTTGATGAACATTCATTCTTCATTTTATCCTTCAAGGATGGTCATGAAACAATTTTTATGGTTGAAATATATTATAAAATATGTATTATATCTTATGTAATTATTCTGGAACCATCATTTGTACATGATACTAAATAATATAACAAAACTAGTTCGTTGTGATCGAAAAACCACTGTAAAAATCTAAATGATTATCACTAAATGACTTATCTAACGATTCATCCTCATAACATGTAACCAAATGATATATATAATCATTTAAAATTATTTATGTTCATTAATAATATATAAATTCAATCCTAGAGAATTATATCCATTTCGCATGAACTTCCATAATTATAATCAAGCGAACCGATCATGAATATCAAGAAATGAATGCTCTGAAACGACGAAATTCAATCTTATAACTTATCAAAAGACCATAAATAAACTTAATAAAACTAAAATAAATTATATAAATGTATAATAGGTTTTTAATTAAATTATTAATGGGTCTAATTTCATATTCCAGGACCTTAAGGTCAAGTGAAGAACACATTCATACATAAGGTAAGGGTTTTCTCATCTCACTTCCATTTTTTTGAGATATTCCTTATTCACCACTATTTTTATGTATGATGTATGTATATTTTCTATTGATGTACCATATAATGAATCTCTTTATTTTCATCACATTTAATGTGTCATTTTATGATTATTAATTTTGAGACATATGATTCGATTGATTACAAAGTGGTAAGGGGTTCCACCCGAACCTTCATTTTTCCTTCAGGTTATTCCTTCACCATACTTACCCAAATTTAATGCTTATTTCTTTTTGTGTACATATTCTATATTCTGTTTTTCTATTCCAAAATCATATATTTAGATCATTTCATCTTTCGTTTATGTGGATTATATGTTTTAAAATAGTTCCCTTCTTAATTCTTCATGATAAACAGGGTTTATTCAAGAGAACTTCTTGAATTCTTACCCATTTCAAGTTCACCATATAATCTATTTTAATCAATTTTTTTTTTTAATATCACACATTTTATCATGAAAAAACTATCATGATTCATTTCTGGTTTTATGAAAATAAACATGTCATTCCCGCTTTAAAATCTCTTTAATATTTTCCTTAAACTGCACTAAAATGTTTTATTTCTAAAGCTTTATTAAAAAATCTTTTTACATGATTTCACTTCAGTAAGACAAAATTTATTCCTAAAATATAATTTCAATGTTTTTACCTTTTCTTTTTTGTGATAAACATGTTTACAATATGATTTTATGAAAAATAAAAATGGGTTTTCAAAAGAAATATTCTTTCCAAAATAAAAGGGTTTTTTCTCATCTCACTTTTAATTCTATAAGATTTATGACTTGTTCACCACTTATTCCCTGCATGTGGTGTATGTAATGACCTTTGATATATCAAATCATGATTCTTATTATTATGATGATATTATATGTAATTAAGAATTAAATTTTTCAAAGTAGTATGAGATACTTTGGAATGTTTAATGATCATTTTCCTTAGAGTTTATTAATGACTTAATTAGAGTATTTTCATCTATGATTATGATTCAAATATTTCAAAGTGGCATGAGAAACTTTCATCTAAATATATATTTTATTAGACATATGAAGAATGCATTGGACTTAACAAGTGACGGGTGAGGCCCGCTATATCCCCTCAATGCATCGGTAGGTCTCATAAGACAAAACATAATTGGGTTTTGGACGAGGATTTACCCTAGTATTTTCAGATGTCTTGGATGAGGCCTTGATGAGAGGATTATGATGTTCGACATATGCATTCCCTCATTATGATATTATTAATTGATAAATCATGTGATTATTTGACTAGTAGAATATCCATAGTGAAGTTTCATGTGATTATTTATATGAAATTATTCACTGAGTTTTTATTCCTTCTATATTATGCTCAAGATTATGTTTTAGTGGAATGAGTTATTCACTTTACCTTATTATTTACAACATATTATTCTATATCACTTACCCTTACTGAGCATCTAAGTTCACCCATTTCTTATGTTTCCTTTCCCTAGGTTATGAAGAAGAAAACGTTGAATAAGCTTTCAAGGATGCAGTTTATTTCATATTGTATCATGTTTTATTTTATTTTTCCAATGTATTATGGGTATCATGAATATAATTTGGTCTTCCAAAACTGCTAAACCAATAGGTCCTTTGAGATTTTATTCCTTTTAATTATGCCAATGTATTAAAATAATGCACATGCTTCGGGATTTTGGGGTCGGGGTGTTACACTTTTTGTGTTAACTTAGTTAGTGGACTAGATAACTGTGCAAAGTTTTTAATAAACCGTCGGTATTATCCTACTAATCCAAGAAAACTACGAATCTCTATAACATTTGTAAGTATTCTCCATTCATCAACCACTTTTTTTTTGGAGAGATCTACTGTTATGTCATCCTTATTTACAATGTGCCCAAGAAATGAAATCTGTTGCAACCAAAAATCAAATTTGCTAAATTTTATATATAAATTCTTTTCTTTGAGAGTTTGAAAGACAATCCTTAATGTTTTTCATGATCCCCATAACTTTTTGAAAATACTAAAATATCATCAATAAAAACAACAATAAAATTATTCAAATATTTATGGAATATTCTATTCATAAGATCCATGAATACAGCAGAGACATTTTTCAAACCAAAGGGAATAAAAACAAACTCATAATGCCCATATCTAGTACGAAAAGTTATTTTCAGGATGTTATTCTCCTTCACCTTCAGCTGATGGTACCCAAATCTCAAGTTAATCTTGGAAAAATACTGAGATCCCTAGATTGATCAAACAAGTCATCAATATGAGGCAATGAATGTTTATTCTTAACAGTAATTTTATCCAAAGCTTTATAATCAATGAAAAGTCTCATGGAACTATCTTTATTTTTAACGAAGAAAACCAGTGCACCCCATGGTGAAATTATAGGATTAATGAGGCCTTTATCAAGCAACCCCTTCAATCGATTTTTCAATTCTAGAAGTTCCTGTTGAGACATTCGATAAGAGTTTTTGAAATTGTTTTAGCATCAGGAACTAAGTCAATAGTAAATTCAACTTCCCAATTAGGTATAACACCTAGAAACTCATCAAGAAAAATATCTAGGTATTTATTTACCACTAGAACATCATTAATTTGAATAGTTCCCTTATTTTCAACAATATAAGAAAGATAACTTTAATTTCCATCTTTTAAAAGTTTCTCATCTTCCTGATATGTTATCAATGGTATGATTTCATTCTTGTGTACAAACTGAAACTCTTTCTGAAAAAAAACTTCTTTATCTCTTCAATCAATCTTAGTATGATAAAAATAAAGCTAATCCATACCTAGAATAACATCAAACTCTACCAAGGGAAAAACAACAAGGTTGGCAGGTAATTTCTTTCCATAGAAAATAACAAGAAGATTCTTATAATGTCATTTGTTGTAATATTTCCCCATGGTGTTTTAACCATAAGTTTCATTCCCATTTCTTGAGGTGAAATTTTCAATTTACCAGAAAATTTCTCAGAAATAAAGGAATGTGTAGACCCTGTATTAAACAATACATTAAAAAAATCTGAGTAAAAAAACAAAGTACTTGATACCACTTCATTGGATGACCTGACATCCACTGATGTAGTCGCAAAGGATCTCATTGCACCTATCTACTTATAATCTAGCTACTTTCCATCATTCAGATCTTTATTTGGGTAGGTTTTTACATAATTATCCATCTCACCACATTTAAATCACTTTTCAGTTTTCTTATCAGAATTAAACATATCATCACTAATATATTTTTCATTGAAATATAAGGCCATATGTCCAAACTTACCACATTGAAAACACCTAAAAAATGGATTTTCTTCCCTTTAGATTTCTTTGATTGACTGTCACCCCTTACTTGCCATCTGGACCTCTTATTATGTTGTTGTCAAAGTACACGTGATCATCGACAAAATCCATTTCTACCCTATCAGCACTTCAAAAAAGTTTCTCATATCTTTTGAATTCACGGGAGGCCAAATCCCTTAAGTATCCTGACTTTAATCCTGATTAATTTTTTTTATTTTACTATCAAGATCTCGAATAAGATTTAGAGTATACCTTTCCAATTGGGTGAATTTTTTTTTTCATACATGGTCATTGAGTCTTCCTCCTTTTGTTTCCATTCAAGGAATTTCTTTTTCATCTTAAGTCGAACAACCTTAGGAAAATATTTTCCAAGGAAAATATTTTTAAATTTATTCCATTCCAAGGCATCAATCTTCTCAATATACTTGATATTCTAGACCATTGACCACCACTGGTTATCTTCACCTTCAAAACGATAAATAACAAGACTAACCTTTTGATTTTATGAATACCCCATGACATCAAATATCTTTTCAAGGGATTTAATCCATCCTTTATCTGCCACTAGGTTGGAAGATCTATTGAAAGCAGATTTTTTTTGCTTTATAAAATGTTTCACTATCATCATGTTCGTTTGTGGTTGTTCTAGTTGTTCTCTTGCATGGATGCCACCACCATTTATAGCCTGCATTAATTGGTCCATTACTATCACAAACTTCTAGGTTCCAATTTCCACCATTCCAACCCACAAGAATACAAAGTGGGTTATACTAAAACATTATCCATTTATTCCATAATACAAAAGTTTTTAATAAAATATGAAATATTTTCATGAAAAGTATTCACAACATTTATCATGACTTCTCCTTTTCTCTTATTCATTCTTAAACCCCGTGAAAAACATTTCAAAACTTGGGATGGAAAAAAAAATCTCAGTATGGGACATAAAAAGAAGAGAAACCATTAGTCTATGAATACTTATAAACATATGAAATCATTTTCACAAAGACATACTTCTCACCCAATAAGTATCATATAGTTACTTTGTAAAAATATGAGATTTCCATAAAACATAGAAAATATAAATAATACCATAAGTGTAACTTGGGTAATTACTTAAGATTGTAACCCTCATGACTACCATATGATTTGTAACTATCACAGCTACCTTACAATGTAACCATCACGGCTACCATATGGTGTAGCCATCACAGTTACACTTGGAGTAACCATACGGTCGACCTCCAACATAAATATACCCAATGCATTGTAGAGAGATATAGGTACTACCATTAATCATAAAAAATGACCAAGAAATATAATATAATCATAAAATAAGAATAATTACATAAAAACATTCCTTTTGAATTTTTTAAAAATAGGAATTTAAAAGGGGATTTTTAAAGAAAAGTATTTTACAAATATCATATAATTTAAGTGAGAATCAATAAAATGAATTGAATATGTATATAAATTGTAAATCCATATAATAAAACATAATATAATCAAAATCCATTTCATAAATAATCTTAGTATCACATAATCAATGAAGTAGAATGTTAGTCCAAATAATGAAAATTGGGTTAAGAATTCCCTTACCTCGGGTTTGTCTCACTTCAAACATGTTCAAAACTCATGTATAATGGTTTAAAGAGTGTTATTAATATATTAAAGAATAATTTTTATATTTATAATTACTTATATGATATTCTTATAACATCTTTCCACCCATTTATTAATAATATTATGTTACTTTCATTGTTTCAGGTGCATTTATTTTATGGTTTTCATGGTTGGTTCAATATGAATTTTCTTATCGAATGGAAGAAAAACTCCAGAAGTGGAAAGAAATGGTGTTAATATGTTTACATAATTTTAAATTATACCATTTTTTTCTGATATGAGGATGAATCATTAGATAAAACATTAATGAAAAAGATTTAATTTATTTTGATGGGTTTTTATGATCACCGCAAACTTATATCATTTTATTCAATATCATGTTTATATGTTGGTTCTAGAATATTAAATAACTTATAATATGTATAATAAAATATTATTTAACCATAATAATGGTTTTAGGACCAGTTTTGAAGTCACCAATGGAAAATGAAAGTGTATCACCTACGATGATGGTAAATCGACACATCACAGATAATGTTCTCATTTTTAGAATAAAAGGGAGAGGAGAAGAATTTTAATGATGAATTTTTACATAAAATGATAAAATTATAGTATATATAAGTTATTTTAGTTTTCATTCCACTTGTATAAGGGGAGGTGAAGAGAGTATAAGAAAATAAAAGGAATTGAAAAGAAAATAAAAGAAAAATAAAGAGGATTTTACCTCTTGAATTCTCCTCCTTGAGAACCTCCTTAAGGCTCTTGGTTTTGGTATTTTGGTGAGACCAGAAGGTCTTGGAAGTGGGGAAGATTCTTAAAAATGAAATTGGGCATAAATTAAATAGGATACAAGGCTTTGATGTGTGAGAAGAAGAGGCTGTGAGTGGTGGTATTTATAGTGGAGTAGAGATGTGTTTTTTGAATATTTATTCATTAGTTTATTATTTTTTATCAAGACTATGAATAGTTTGAGCATTATCACTAAATATATTAAAATAATGAAGGTAGTTTCTATATTATGGTGATTACATCAACTATGAGTCAATGAATAGTGTATTTAACTTATAATGCATATATACAATAAATTACTGTATTTTACTATTCACCAAAAATTCAAGTATTTTAGAAAAATCTCAAAAATTCACCCTAATCATTTTTTGATGTGTAAAATTAAAAAATGAAATAAATTTTTTGAAAATAATTTTCTAAATATGTGAAATTTATTTTTTAATTAAAATCATCATTTATTCGAAAAATATGAGTTTTAAAATTATAATTGATTTATTGATACTTTAAAAAACTAATTAAGGTCTCGTAAAATTATATTATAATCATAAGAAAAAAAAATATTTATTTAGGAATATATTTTATAAAAATATATTTTCTTTTAAATCATTATATTAATTATAAAAATTGTAATTAAATATTTATGACTTAGAAAAATACCAACACTTAATTTATTATTTTCAAAACATTTATTTACTTATTTCATGATATAAATATGTAATGATTACAATTATAAGATAAATAAATTTTATTAATACTCTCATAGGTGAGGTTATTATTCTATTTGTATAGATTCATTAATTATAAATACCACTTATTTCATTATACATTTAAAATGAATTTAACTACTTAATTTCAAAATGAAAGAAAATTATTATATAATTACATGGGTCGTTGCAACCTATCCCTCTAGGCCTGGGCGAAACATCCTGGAGCCTAACCTCCTTCAAAGTGGAGTTGTTACCAACCCAATGGATAACTTGAGAGAAGAATCTTGGTACCTATCCTCCTTTAATATGGAGTCGTGCCTAATCATTGAGGTCACCTATATGGGCACTCATTCACCTAGGTCACCTACTTGGGAACCCATTCACCCAGGTCACCAACCTAGGAGCCCATTTGTTGACATCACCAACCTGGATGCCTCTTCAACCATGTCACCAACCTGGGTTCCTAAACCGAGGTGATCCATACCAAAATATATTTACACATGCACCCCAAATTGGAGTTGGGATCACTGATGTGCTACGATATTGGACCTTCAACCCGATACCTTCACTTCCATCACTGACACCCATGAAATTTCATCAGTCGCATTACAGAATTTTCATGCCAGGTCAGAAAAGATTTGAATCATGATACCTAAAACTGCCACCTTGATCCCAAAAATACATTGAGTCAAGATCACCCTCTTGGTTTCTTCAAACAACTTAAGTTGAGATTCTCCTCTTGGTTTCCCAGAATACCTTGGTTCGAGATCATCCTCTTGGTTTTCAAAAATTACTAAAGTCGAGATACTTCTCTTGGTTTCCTCAAATACCTTAATTTGAGATTCTCATCATGGTTTCCTCAAATACCTTGAGTCGATATCCTCTTCTTAGTTTCATCAATTACCATGAGTCGAGATTATCCTCTTAGTTTCCTCAAATTTCATAAGTTAAGATTCTCCTCTTGGTTTCTCAAAATTCCTTGAGTCGTGATTCTCCTCATGGTAACCCAAATTCATTGAGTTCACATACTACTCTTGGTTCCCAAAATATTTCCATCTAATTTATAAGTTAGGTTAAACCAACAATGGTTGCTTCGATATAAGTCCCACACCAAACCATTTTTAGGCACCTTTCACCCAGGAGTCCACTATGCATGAATTTAAACTACTTGGAAGTGTGTTTAGATGCATGAACTTAAAATGCACTAATAAGGTTCTTGTCACATGACTTTAAAATGTATGACATGTCTCATTAAATGTCATTGAACTATGTGGATTCTGATTCCCTTAATCAGGATACTTAGGAATCCCCTTTGATGGGCCTGATCCCAACTCCACAATATCACTTGCTTCTTTTCACAGTATTCCAATGCTTACTTAGATGATAATAAATTCTAGAGTGTCTCATTGTATGGTTTTAAACTATATATAATCAAATTCTTTGATCAAATGAGAGAAAATATAATTTCCATATACAGAGTCCTCTTGGAAGCATGTTGTTAATCAACCAATTTCGTAAAAGGGTAATTGATATTTTTACTATGAAGGATTTTATGATTATGTATTAAATCTATAAGAGATATCTAGACTAGAAAAAAACCCTCTATTGGATGACTCAACCTCCAGTCATCTTGACCAAAAAAATAGTTTTCAATGCCACTTTACATTGCCTGTCTTTGTAAATTTCCAAAATAACCAAAATGGGCCCGTGAGAATGAAAACATCATAAACAAATTCATTGATTAAAATCACTCATTTCATATTATAATTTGATTATTAATCATAATTTTATGTCTTCATGTTTTTTAACTAAAAAAACTAAATTAATATTAATATGGTAATTTTAATGATAAAAACATCAACTGGAATTTAGGTTTCAATATTTGGAATGAAATATATTTTTGAATGTCATTTATTAATCTAAAAATATATGTGGATAGTTTGGAATGATAATGATAAATTGAAATCCATAACTTTTTACTACTTAAATGTTTTATCTTGTTGATAAATACACCTAAATTGAATATAATAGATTATGTTTCACATGTGAAGTGGTGGATCTGATTTTTTTTGATCATAAATAAATTGAGCTATTTTTGAAGAAGCCAAATGCTTAAAGAAGTGGTCTAACCATTGTATACCATGCTAATTAATCATATTCCCAATGAGGATAGATGTTGATTTGGTTAGGATTATGCCAAGAACCCTTTATTTGTTGGGGAGGAACCATATTATGTTATTTCATCACCAAAATAGAGGTTAATGAACACCTGGTTGGTGGTCTCATTACTCAAAAAAATCCTTTTAGTGGTTCTCACATATGACCATAAATGCATTCAACACCCCTTTATTATGTTTATTAATGATAATAATAACTCCTCTATTAATTTGGGAAAAATATATCTATCAATATTAGGTGGATTCCTTTATTTATATGTTGTTCTGCATCCCTACGATACATCTTGTACAAACTTTATCTCATAGTGAAATTTGGAATTACCTATGCCTGTGATTTTTCCCAAATTTGGTTTTTTACATAAAATTATAGTGTTAACCCCCCTTTCATGGTTGTTATTTTAAAGTTTTTCACAAAAAATTGGTATCAAAGGGATGGTTTGATCAAACACTAGATCCGATCTTCTTTTGTGATCTTATTTCTCTTTCTCTCAATGGAAACCTTAAAGTTTGATATTCTGATTTTGGATTGGAACACCATATTTTTGTTATGGCTAGTTAAGATGTAGGGTTTTATCACATATATGGATATATATTATGCATTATTGGGATTTTAAAATATGTCTAATTCATTTAATACAAAGGAAAAGTAACATAATGATTGTAAGGCTCTCCCATACATCCAATTGCATATATCAAATCAAAATTTAAAGGATGTTTTGAAAGAAAAAATTTCTACTGTGTTATGGATAAAATTGGAACATATTTGTATGATGAAGAGTCTTACCATAAATTTTCATATTAAGAAAATACTATATTCTCATCACATGTTAGAAGGTATATCTATTACAGATCATTTAGGTGTTTTTAAATAAATTGTTTTTGGTCTGTAAAATATGGAGATAAAATATGATGAATAAGATTAGGATTTAATTTTGTTATTCTATTTGCCTCATTTTTACATGACCTTTAGAGATGAAATTATCTATATTCATGATATATTTACTCTCAATTAAATTTATGAATCTTTATTTTCGAATGAGTAAATAAAACAGCATGTGGTTGGTTCTAAATCATGGGCAGAGGGTTTGGTTGTCAGAGGAAAATAAGTGAAAGGAGATTTTTCCCTGAAAAGGGAAAGTCAACATCTAAAAAAAAATATGAAACCTAAAATTATTGTAATAAAAGGGTTATATTAATTATAAAATTTTCAACCAACAAAATAATAAAAAAAATAAGGGACCCGTTAATCAGAAAGGAAAGCAAGCAGAAAATTCTACTGAAGCCAATATAGCAGAGGATAATGACAGTGATGGGGAAATTTTGGTTTTTTCTAATAGTTAATCCAAATTGTTTGATGAATGGATTCTTAATTTAGTGTGTAATTTTCACATGTGTCCCAATCAATATTGGTTTTCAATATATGAAATTGTGACAAAAGGTGTTATGTTGATGAGAAATAATGTATCTGGTAGGATTTTTGGAATTGGAACCATTAAAATTAAGATATTTAATGGCATTGTGAGAACTATTATTGATGTGAATCATGTCATTTATCATAAAATAAATTTATTTTCTTTGATTACCCTTGATAAAAATTGGTACAAGTACACTGATGAAGGTGGATTTTTAAAGGTTAGTAAAGGAACAGTTGTTGTGATGAACAAGCATAAAAAAATTTGTAGGTTATATGTTCTTTGAGGATTGACTATAATTGGTGTCACAACTATTTATAATCCTTTATCTGGTGATGATATTTCCAAATTATGGCATATGCGACTTGGGCATATGAATAAAAAATGAATGATTGAATTGAGCAAGAGAGGCCTTCTTGATGGTCAAGGTATCAATAGGTTGGAAGTTTGTGATCATTGTATATTTGGGATGTAGAAAAGAGTTCATTCCAGAATGGGAACTCACAATTCAAAGGATACACTCAACTATATTCATTATGATCTTTGGGGTCTATATAGAGTTCCTTCTAAAGGCAGTGCAAGCTACATGTTAACAATTACTGATGAATTTTCTTGGAAATTGTGAGTTTTCTTCTTGAACCAAAAAATGCAGTCTTTGATACTTTTAAGCAATGGAATATTGTGATTTAAAATAAATTTGGGAGAAAAGTGAAGCATCTTCATACCGATAATGGCCTTGATTTTTTTTTTCTCATGAATTTAATTCATTTTGAAAACCATAAGGAATTTTGAGGCATTTGAAGATTCCTGGTACTCCATAGTAAAATGAAATAATAGAACACATGAACAGGATATTGATGGATAAGGTACGATGTATACTCTCTAATTATCATCAACATAAATCATTTTTGGATGAAGCTACTGTAACTGCATGTCTGCTTATTAATCGGCCTCCCTCAATTGTTATAATAAAGAAGACTCCTAAAGCGGTATGGTCTAGTACTCCTACATCTTACTCTGATTTGAAAATATTTGGATGTACTACTTATACTCATGTAGATAATTGAAAATTATAACCCATATCTAGAAAGTTTATCTTTCTTGGTTATAAATCAAGGGTTAAAGGATATAAGTGGTGGCATATTGAAAGAAACAAATTTATTGTTAGTAGGAATGTAATATTTTATGATAATTCCATATCAAGTATGTCACCTTTTAATGATTTGAGACAACATAAATCTTTCACTCATGTTGAAGTTAAGCTTCAGTAAAATTTTGCGCTAAATTCCTCATCTATTAATAACTTTGAGATCTCAAGTGATATTTCTCCTTCTCTACCACCATCATAATATTGTATTGTAAAATACAAGCCCATAAGAAATATTTGACTTCCATAAAATTTTGCTGAGGCTAACTTGGTTTCTTATTAACTAAATGTGGATGAAGGTATTTATTTGAATGAAGTACCTGTGAATTATTTGGATGAAATTAGTTGTAATAATTTAGGTAGATGGATGTTGTCTATGTAAGATGATATTGGTGTGCTTTAGAAAAATTATACATGGGAGTTGGTGAAATTAACTAATGGTAAGAAAGGTGTATGATGTAAATGGGTATTAAATATGAAATATGGAATCCTAAGAGTTGAAGGATAAAGATATAAAGCAAAATATTTTCTAAAGGTTACAACTAGGTTCCAGGTGTTGACTTTATAGATTTCTTCTCATTGATTGTAAAGCATCGCTCTATTCGAGTTCTGTTGGGTATTGTGGCTTCACATAATCTTGAGTTGGAGCAGTTGGATGCGAAGAATTATTTTCTTAATGGAGAGATTCAATATGAAATATATATACATCAACTAGAGGGTTTTATAGTTTTAGGTAAGGAGGACTGTATGTTTATCGAAGAAATCTCTTTATGGCCTAAAAAAATCATCCAGACAGTGTTAAAAGAGGTTTGACTCTTTTATGACCTCTCATGGTTTTGTAAGGTGCAATTCTGATAATTTTATTTTTCTTAATAAATGTTGTAATATATCTTTTGTTTACCTACTACTCTGTGTTGATGATATGTTTATTTTAGATAAGGATAATATAGAGATTAAATAGGTTAAAGTTTTTTTGAATTCAGAATTTGAAATGAAAGATTTGGGAGTTGCAAAGAAATTTTTTAGCATGGATATACAGAGGGACATAAATCCGGGAATCTTGTTTTTATGTCAAAAGTGATACATTGAGATAGTTCTTAACAGGTTCAATATAAAAAATTCTAATCCTACAATTACACCTTTAACTTCTCGTTTTAGACTTTCATCTTCTTTATATCCCCTGTCAGATAATGAGGTTGGATATTTATTGAGTTCCATATTCTAGCGTAGTGGGTTATTTTATATATTCTATGGTTTTCACCTATAGTGAACCAAAAATTTTTACACATATTATTACATGATTTTTAATATAAATATCCATTAAACACAAAATAAGGATCGACATGCCTAGTGTCTTTGAAAGACGAGGTACATAAAACATCAATATGAAAATAAAACATCTTTATTTAAAACTCAATAATGAGCTCATAAATCCTTTTGAGCTTCTAAAACTGCATAGGATAACCTAGGGAATACATTGCCCAAAGGGGTGATCTAAAAATCCCAATAATGGAATAAACATGATAAGGAAGCATAATGTGTGAGTCAAAGGTATAACATAATATCATAAAATAGAAGGCCCATGAGTAATCATATTGGAGTGTAACATATATAACACGGTATCATAAGATCATGAAAACATAGTAAATGTGGAAGTAACAAAAAACATGACATAAACATAAGTCACAGCTAACTACCAAGGTAATATCACATGGTGGGAAAAATCCCATAATGAATTAGGTTTACTCCCTAATCTCATACATAATGTCTCATGTAAAAAAAACTTTACCCAATGCATTGGAGTTCTATTTAGGGGCACCCACCATAACATGTTCATGATTATGTGTACTATAAAAGGAAATCAACCATAAGGCATAATCATAAGAATTATCCATGGAAATAGATGACTTGTATAAATATTTCATCATGGAATAACTCGTGGAAAATAATTAGGTTTCATAAAAACCTTTTCATCATAATCATAAACCATATAAAGAAAGAATAAAGATGATATCATTGGATCATATCCCCAGTAAATCATAAGTAACATCAAAGGATTCCATCTTAGATGAAAATTCCCTTAAAATATCACTTTAAGTATTTATTAAGGGAAATAACCTTTTTTAATTTGAAATCACTAATTTAAAATATATTTTTTCCAAATATTATGAAAAAAAAATCCTTTGAAAATAACCTTGGAAACTTTTAAAGGAATCTTTAAAGTATTGAGTGGTCATGATGGTGGGAAATATCATTCATACCGTATAAGTTAAAAATAAAACATTCCTTTCATACCTTTGTCAAAAAATTCAAAATGTATCTCATTTGGAAAACAATAAGAATATTCATTTTAAACTATTTTGTTAAAAGTAAAACATGGGTAAAAAATATTATTAAACTATCATAAGTGAATAGTAAAAACATTCTTGAAAACTTTTTTAGAAAACATGAACATGGAAGAGAAAATATTTTAGGTTGAAGAGAGAAATAATTTCTATTTTTCTTAAAAAAATTATTTCTATCTATTGATTTCATAAAGAGATATAAATGAAAGTAAAACTTATGTTCTCCATAAATAATCAGAGTATAATAAACTTCATGAGTTTTTTGAAAGGTAGATCATGGAATTTCATCATCAGAAACTAATCCTGAACAATCTTGATAAACAATGAGATTGTAACATAAAAATGTTACCACTTTGGAAAATTTTGTATCATAATAACAATGAAATAAAGAACCTTATATGGAATTGTAAATCCCCATAATTTTCATGAGAATCATTATAAAATACATTCATGTGTAGTATATACACTATATAAATATGACATGTGTCTCATAGAAATAAAAATGAGATGAAAATCCCTTACCTTGAGTATGAATTTTCACGTACATTATTTATCAACCTGAATAATAAAATTATGTTATTTATTTATTTTATTTAATTTTTTAAGTTTATTATTATTTTTATTTTATCTATTACCAATTAATAGTTAATTACTTAATCATTTAATTTCACATCAAAATTTTTGATGATATTTGGATTGTATGTCCAAAATGACTTTGGTAGATTGACTATGGTCAAAGAGGCAATTACTCCATCATAACCAAAATAATAATCATGACATGATTGTAAATTTTATACATCAATTACACTTTTAAAACTATTCATTAAATATAGTTATAAAAAACAAACTATGTTGCAATCATAGAGATAGTATGTCATATGTATGCATGAGTAACATTTCCATTTTTCAACGATCATTATGGAAAAAAGGTAAATATTATTTTATCTTTACATAATGATAATTATATCATAAATATAATGTTATTTATTTAAATACATATATATACCATCCATATGATGTGGTAATGAAAAAAAAATCACATCACTTTGTGGAGGTGGTAATCCATACGTACAAACAAATCGTTTTTCAATGAATAGAAAGACAATAAAATATATGATGTATTGCCTTTTATAGAATGGTAATTATGTCATTAATATTATATATATATATATATATATTAAATCTATCATTATAACCATCCATGAGAGGCAATGATGGAAAATGAATTACATCGGTTTATGAGGCGGTAGTCCGCCGTACACACAAACGATGGATTCATTTCTCATTTGAAGGAAGAAGAGATGGATGTAAGTTATAACATTAATAAAATAATATCTCAGTATATGGAATATACCAATATTATTATATAATCATGGTTTAATAATATTTTATGGAGGTAGAATAAGAAATAAAATGAAATCGCTTGGTTAAGAATTATACCTCTTCTTCGAACAACCTCTTTAGAATTATACCTAAGCCTTCTTAGGTTAGATTCCTGATCAAATCAAGGATTGTAGGACATGAGGATAGATTTAAGGAAGGTATTTTGTCAGGTATTGTCCAAAATAAAATGTTTTTGAAGTGTTAAATAAAGAGGAGAGGATATTCCCTTTATAAGAGATGGGAGAGGCACTCTTGGAATTATTTAAAGTATTAAATTAGTATAAATTAATTTTCCTAGAAAAAAGGATCAAAAATGATATAATTAGAAGATAGTATGAGTATGAATCAAAATCCTATCATCTAATAAAATTTTGACAAGTTTATATTAGGTTTTTACCCTTATCTCTTTGTTTTATACTATGTTAACACATTTTGATAATTGCCATAATAACAAAGTTTTTACTCTTTAGGGGTCAATATAGTTACTATAAAAGGAAAATTGTCCAAAAAA
This sequence comes from Viscum album, assembly GCA_963277665.1. Lineage (NCBI taxonomy): Eukaryota > Viridiplantae > Streptophyta > Magnoliopsida > Santalales > Viscaceae > Viscum > Viscum album. The sequence continues at coordinate 49,850 of CAUJRU010003220.1, forward strand.
TGGCCCGTGGTTGATATTTTAAACCATATTCAAATAACTTGGCCAAATATATAATTTTTAGGGATCTTAAATCATTTAATAAAATATTATTTGACCTAAAATATCATTAATGTTATTTTTGACATTATTCGTTTAATTTGACTTTAAAAACATCAAGAAAAAGTTGGAATTATAATCTAAAACTTAAAAAAATTGATAAAATGTTATATTTATATATAAAATTCATGTAAAAAAATAATTCATTCAAATAATATTACTTTTATATTTTTTAAAAGAATTTATTTTATTTTTCTATTAATTGAATAAATATCATGTCGCTATTGCATAAACATTTAAGGTGCTTATTTCATCACTAAAAATTATAAATAAATTAACATGATAAAACATAATTTATCTTTCAAAAAAAAACTTTTAAAAACAAATAGAGCCTTTGTTTATCCTTATGTCAAGAATTTATATATAATAAAATAAATAGAATGTCATTTTTTACTTTTCTTTACATAAAATATTATAAAGGTAAAAATCAAATAAATATGGAACCAAATTTCCATATCATTGAAAATTGAATATAAATAGATGAACTAAACTCATCCAATAGGATAAATAAAAATTTTAGGGTCATTTTTTAGTCCTTAAAAAATTATTTTTAATCTTAATTACCCGATTTACCCTTACTATAGTGACAAAACTTTACTAATATTACTATTCACAATGAAAAAAATAAAAGAGATATATTTTCAAAATTTATAAATATTGATTCCAAATATGGAATCCATTTTTCAAGCTTCATTTTCTAGAATTGGTAGAAGTTAATTTAATATTAAAACACAAAACACAACAAAAAATAGTTTTTTATAAAGATGCATTTTTAAGTATAAACATGTTTTTATACCAAAATCAACCATAAAATTGATTCCAATGAAATTAATTAGATTATTAATAATATAAGAGAACTAATTTTAATTAAAAAACATTTTAAAAAAAATGTAACTTTGTAAATTCTTGCAACAAGAATACAGTTTTCAATGAAAATCAGTATTTTTTCACTATTCACTGGAAAATCATTTTTTTCAAAAAATTACCAAAAAATCACTCTAAACTAATTTTTACTTCATGATTTCAAAAATGATATCCATTTTATAAAATAATTTTTTTTAAATTTTATTAAATTAATTATAATATTTACTCATAAAAATCAATAAAAATCAATTTTGAAGAAAACAAAATTTTGAAGAATAAAATGATTTTACTAAAAACCGAGTGATTTTTTACTAAGAATTTATCAATATATTTATATTTAGTATGACCTTTATATATGTTTTATAAATTATTTAGTCCTATTTATATCTGCTAATTTAACGTCTAGGTTATAATGGTCATATTTAAATAATAATATTTCATGGTTTGTTTAGGATTGGTGTTGCATGTTGTATATGCTATCAAACATAACTTTATTTTTAAAATATAGAGGTGTTACATTATATCCCCTTTAATAAATTTCATCCCCAAAAGTTGAACTTGAACTTGGTAATAAAGGGTTTGACATTTAAAAATACCTTTGTTGAAATCCCACATCATAAAAAGGTTAATAAAACTTCCTCTTGAAAAGAGGGAAAAAGAAATATGAATGTTATATAGAATAACACATAACCGGGCTTCTAAATAGGAGGAAACTAGTGGGAAATTAGAATATCAACATGGGAAAGAAATTTAATTTCCAAATAATGATGTAGATTGATAGAGATCATTGATCACAATAAAGTGAATGATCAACAGAAATTTAATAATAATAAATTAATATAGCATGAAAAAGACCATCAATTCATCAGAAATGAAGGTAATATGATAACATTTTTGTTTCAATATCATTTTCCTAGAGTTGAGTAATTATTTTACCATCTAGATAAGGAACATAAATAAATATACTTTCTTGACAAGTATAACTTCATGTTTTAATCAATTTCCACCATAATATCATCTTTTTTATCCAAATGATGAGTATTGTTGATGATTTTTTCATGCTTGAAGCACTAAAATAAACTTCTAACAGATCATATAATCCAAAAAATGATAATAATATATTAATCTTGTATTTATACATTAAAAAAAACCAATTTTTTTAGAACAATGTAAGACAATTCCCTAAAATAATGAACCTTCTTATGAAGAAATAAAACATTTATTTAAAAAGTCTCAACAATAATACCAAAATTTCAACTTAGATCATTTGATAAATAACCAACCTCAAAATTATTCAAAATATTCCTGAATAAGTTTGAAACCAAAAAATTCATAATAATTTTATCACATATTCTTTTGAGATTAATTTAAAATTTATCTCTAATCAATATTAGTAACTCATAAAGTTATATACCCAAAAATTCATATTCCCTAATCATATACTATTTAAAATATGATAATATTTTCCATAAATATCCTATATCACCATTAAAATAATATATTATTCCAAATAATAATTCAACCTTTATTCCTAAAATAAAATCCCTTAATATTATATTTACCTTAATCATATAAAGTTTCCAAAATAGTAGACTTCTTCTAAAATATCATTAATCACATAATCACTAAATCACTTTTCAATCCCATGGTTATCTATATGATAAAAAATATGTTCCCAAAATCAAATTAATCATTATCTGTCAAATTTTTTTAGTAATAAAACACAACATCTTACTAACTAGGATATCACATAAACTAGTGGTAGTAATTTCACCATTGTTTCCCATCGGCAGTGGGTTCAAGCCTCGTGACCTTTACGGATGTGACAAGTCATTGCCTAGCCCAAAAGTTGTCCTTTTTACTAAAAAAATTAATTTAATTCCTATAATATTCCCAAAAATATAATGAAAATACTAAAAATATAATAACATTACTCTAAAATAATCCTTTACATTAACACTAAGGGTTACATATACCTCAACCTAATAAAACATATCCTAAAAATATCATTAGTCGCCTTAAAATATCATCACTTTAAACCTCAAGATGGATGTCTAAGAATTTGAACATATGATCACTCTTAAACTTATAAATCCATGATGGTATCCATAACTCTTAAGTTAACCTTACTTGAAAACATACATGCTTCCAAAAATTAACACAATCCTTAGATATTTCATTATTTTTATAGAAATAATATCATTGATATAAAACTTCTACAACACAATTCTTGAATCACAACGCACAAAAAATTAAATACTTACACTTCATTGATTAAAATAGAATACTTCCTTCATTGGTTTAGGATTCAACCCTTGAATTAGGGAATTGACTCAGATAATTACCTTGTTCCCCACATATAAGACATTGAACTATAAATTATACCTTAGGATGAACTTCATATCCCTCCATTGGAATTTTCATTTTACTTAGAAATTACTTGATTTATTCCCTTATTTTCCACACATAAAATATCTTCTCATTACTTTGATAAATTTCCCTCATTTCTTCTTCCCATATACTTGAAATATAGGAAATTGAACCTTCTTCTCTCTATGGACTTCATAAAACTCTATTTTTCTCTTATTAGGTGTGTCCAAAATTTCACCCAAGTTGATATTTTTAATGACATAACGAGATAACTGATTAGGTATGATCACAAGGACTCTTTTTATAGCTCTCATTTAATTTGGTTTCTCATGAGGAAAATCATTATATTATTCATCACATTCAGCATTAACATAATTCCTCATGGTTCTGGACATTGATTAAAACCAACACCATAGTGTGAGAAATAATATTTATAATGAGAAACCACATAATCATGAAAAATAATTTATTGGATATCTAAATCATGACACCTTGTTTTTAATCTATGAGGCCTTATTTTTAACCTTGGTCATTCATAGTCACCATCTATTCAAATCCTTAATAATGTTTCACAAAGAAAATATGAGTTATCCATGCATATCCCCTAGGAGTGTAAAAATCAGCATGTAGTAAGGGAACTCTTACCATGAACTAGAATGATAGACAAGATATACTTTACCAACTATTTTTGGGGGCATTACCCCTAGATGAATCTATTCCAAAACCATGTCCACTTGTAATATCTATATAGGGATGTAATTCCTTGGGAACCACTCGTTATATACTTCACTAAATTTTACAAGATATTTTCCCATACATAT
>CAUJRU010003221.1:0-53993 GCA_963277665.1 Viscum album
TTATGTTTGTAGTACATGTACAATGTATTTTTGGTCATCCCTATGAAAATAAATATCATTTTCACCATGTATTTCATTAGAATGAGAATAAATCCACACATCGTTCTTGAAATGAAAATCCCTCTCTCAAAGATATGAATCATATAAAAGGAAAGGGAAATTTTATTCTTATCATGGGTCTATATATAAGATAACCCATTTAAAAATCTACTACATAGATTCACCACATATGTAGGTGATAGTAATTATAATATTTTGATAAGGAATATGGTAGTTGGTTCCATGGTAGGGTACCTAGATATCACTACATATCCTAATGTGATGGGAGTCAATCCAACTTGTAGTTATACTTACAGATGATTCATTGCATAGATTTATATCACATATGAGGAATATGTGCATTAATTCTCTAATATACTTGTCAATCATGTGGAAAATACTTCTATATTGATCAAGATCTCATTTAGTGGGGTTTGGATATTAATATCTCATCCTTATATGGGATTGTAAAAAGGTGATGATCTATATCTAATACCCAATAGATAAGATACATTTTTCTTTAGAAATAAAATATTCAACTATACAATTAGTATATAGTTTGGAATAATCTACATTATACCATTACATGGATGAAGATATCATATTGGTAATGGGTCACATAGAAAGGAAAAATTGTATTGCATTTCATTTTAGCAAAACAAGTACTCATGTGATGAGGGATGATTTTTATGATGTTTAATTGAATGCAATTAGGAAAAAAGTCATACAGTTTAAAATCATGAGACCAAGAGGTTGTAAACTAATGTGGAGATTATACCAAACTATATACTAAAAACCTACCTACTAGAAAACCAAAAAACCTAAAGAAGGAGAAACAAAACCCTACCTAGAGGGGAAGACGGTGCAGATTCTGGGGTCGCGGGGGGACGGGGGTCGCGGGGTCGCGGGGTTGTTGGGGTCAGCGGGGTCGCCGAGGTCAGGTTCGCTGGGGGAAGCAGGGGGCCGGGGTCGTGGGGGAAGCGGGGGGGGCGGGGGAAGCGGGGGAAGGAGGGTCAGGGTGGGGGGAAGGGTCGGGTGTTTAAAAAAACCAATGTTTCGCGGCGGTTCCTATAACTGCCGCTATACAGCGGTTTTGTTTTAGTGTATTTAAGAGGTTAGTGTTATTATTTATGAACTCATAGAGGATAAAAAAGTGGTCAAAAAATATAATACACATTAAAATTATAGTGACTTGAAAAAATTATCCTGAAGTGTTTAAGATATATGATTGAATGGTAAAATGTAAAGAGTTACATTTAGTTACTATGAAAAATTAATATCACTATTTCCATAAGGATTAATCTAGTCAAAATACCGACAAAAGTATATATAATAACCAAAAACAATTTTTTGGGTATAATAGTTAGAAGAAATGAAAATATTTATATTTATTTTTTATAAAAAATGATGCAAGTTTTTACTACTAGAGTTAAGGATGTGTTGTTATGGGACCATATAAATAGTTATATTTTTTCCAATAAATTTCAAGGAAAATATTGATTTAAGGAGTTTCAAATATAGTGATGTTAAAGATAGAAATGATTTATGTAGACAAAAAAGTTACTAACATCATAACATTTGATGTTATGGAGTTAAGATATTTGAAAATATTCAAGGATTTAAACGTTATAAATATGATTCTAAAATTTAAAAATTATTCAAATATTAAATATTAATATGTTTTATTTAATAAATTGTTTCTTGGGAATATTTTTGAACATAGTATCACAATGATGTTGAAGAATTAGAAATAGTTGAAATGGGTTAACAAAACCATAGAAGTTGTAGCAATCATAAGGCTAATTTGGTATTTTGTAATATATTATATGATAGATAGGTACTTTTATATGGTTTTAACTATTTTGAAAAGATATTTAAAAATAAAAAATATTTTATGCAGAATGAAGTATATACTCTATCATCATTTCATGTTTGGTGCATATGTGTATTTATTGATATATATATATATGTTAGGAAATTTAATGATAATTGACCTATTAATTTAAAACATTTATGTATCCCTAATCAACGTTATTCCTGGAATATTATAGTTTGTGATGAAATCATATGTTTAGTGTGATCAGGTTGATTTTACGAAGATACATAATACACTTTTCTAGACCAAAAAGTGGTTTTGTGTCCAAGATGACCCACTATGAATGCCACATAGAGTACCACACACTATGTATTGGTAATAATATGGGTGTATAGATCATATTTAGATTCCACAAAAACTACGTTTGGATAGATACCAAGTATGATAAACTTCATGCTTTTATTACATTCTTTCACAATCAATGAGGTCAGCTAATCAGGGGTTGGGTTGGTTTATTACAAATTATGTCGTTGACTAGAGATCAACCGAGTATAGATTGGTTATATTGTATGAAAATTATGACATATTGGATATATATTGTGATTTATCCTAGAGTGTGCATCCATGCCTAATAGTGTAAATTATATTTTTATCAATTCAGATCAGGGAAATGTGATGTTATCATCCATAAATTTTTAAGGTTTGGGATGTATTCAAGATTCTTCATGGATTTTAGAGGCTTGTTGTATAATAATAGGACTTCCATATCTCATTTGAAAAATTAATATTTGGTGACTCATGTCTATTGAGAGTAAAAATTTATTTGTTATGTGTTTCATAACATGGGTGCTTAGGAAGGGAGATGTATATTTCAATTTGAAATGCTAGAGTTAACAGTGGAGAGCTTCTTTCTTGACATAATTAAAACTCCATCGTATCAATTTTAAAAATACTTTGGGTCATTAATCTTATATCAATAGAATATGTTATTATTTATGATTTCATAGTGGCTATGGGTTTCTTATATTTCTGGATATGAATAATCATATTTTTGTCAACTCTATAAAGACCCTTAGTGTCACACATTGTATATAATAATAAATAATTAATATTTTAATCTCCAATAAAAATATGCTATCATTAAAAGGCATGAGGGAGTTAATGGGAATATGTTACAAGATATGTAATAGAAGTATTTACTCACATGTTTGTGAATCATAAAATAAATACATTTCTTGGGGAGCATCAAATAGTCTGTGTAAAAGAGGTCAAGTGTTATACATCAGGTGTGTGATACTCTTAAATGCCACTGGCTAAAACTCCCCAGAATTTTCATGTAATTCATCCTTCTTTAGATTTGAGATTCAATAAGATCATGAACATTAAATAATACCTCCCAAATAATTTGGGATATTTTTTACAATTTTGGGATACACATTGGTGGGTAGAACCTATCATGTGTTCCTTAGAGATTGTCATTAGTCATAGAATGGTGGAAAAAACTATTTCATTCAACAGTTAAAGGTGTACATTTTCTTTTCTTATATCATGTAATTTCTATTTAAATATCTTTGTGATCTTGGTTTATTGGTTTATCTATTAATTTTACTACAAATATTAATCATTAATCAATGTTAAGAATCCTTTCAACATCATAACCTAGGTTTTCCTGAGATGGAATCCATGCATGACTCTAAAAAATATATATTTTAAAAACATTATATGTAAGAAGTTTAAATTAATAGAGATAACTATGAGATCATTGTTAGTATAACAACAATATAAAAATACTAATATTTATTATCATTTTCAAAGTTTCTTTAAAAATATCATAATTGGTTATGTAGTAAATAGTTTGAATGTTACTTATGTGTAACTATTCATATAATAAATTATACTTTTAATAATTATAAAATATATTCATTATTTTTAATTAATTTTATTTATCAATTAGGAAATTAAAATTTTAATTATATTAAATTCAATATGATAAAATTTATAACATATTTATAATCAAAACATTGAAATTAGTCAAGAGGTAAAATATTATATGATAAAAAATAATAATCTACAATTATAAAATATCTTATAATTGGGTAAAAACATAACTAAATTTTTTGTTTTAAATAATTTTTTATATGGGAATTATATAATAAATTGGTTGAGTTTATATATGAGTTTTACTATTCTAATAAACATTTTTACACCTAACTCACATAAATCATCTAACGCCCATGTTATTCCAAAACATTTTTTCATCCACCTCAAGATTAAATAAAATTATCTATAAATTTTACCAATAAATTATATACCCTTTACTCTATTCTCCCTATACCTGTAAATCCAAATAAATTTTGTATAATTCCTTTTTAATTATATGGAATTATTTCTAGATTGAAAAATTTGACGGCACATGATTCTGAGGCTCGGAGAGCCCAAAAGGATTTTTGAACTTCTTTTAGGTACGTTCAGTAAACGTGAAAGATGGTTTTTCTATGTTTTTAACCAATTCTTGGATTGAAAATATGAGGGCACCATTGAATTCATAGTATTGATATTCTCTTAGGTAAATATTAACTTAGACCGACAAGGGTCGAATGGAAAATTTACATTTGGGTCCTTTTGAAAAAAAATATTAAAATAACTCATTAAGTTATTTTATTATTTTCTCCAATAGTTGAGAAATGGTTGGCCAAATTGCAGTGTAAAAAAATTAATTAAATGAGGGTCGTTTGATGACTCGTTACTTTGTTCATGTAACTAAAACACTCTTATTTTTATTGGATCATTAATTAAGGTTCATAAATGAACCACATTAATGATCAACGTCAAAGCCATAATATCATTGTTTAATTAATCCATTAGGGAAGGGATTGGAAACTGTAGGAAACCTCTAATGAATCGCCAGTGACATCAACCTCTAATGAATAATGTTGATCGATCGAAGACCATAGGAGGATTCAATCTGGAGATTGAAAAGTGGAGAAAAATGTAGTAGAAAATGGATTATTTCCTTCATATGTAGTGGGATCCACGAAATCTAAATAGAAGAATTAATTTATTTCTATGTTTTTAAGGTTTCCTCCTTCAAGTTCTTGAATAATATGGTGAATGTGAATCAAATAACTAACAATTTCATCTTCTATTCATTTATATTGTGGAAGGTTGTTGCGGGGTTTCTCTTTGGGGTTTTTCTTAAACTTTGATATGATTGTTTCCTTCCCCTTGTTAAAACTCTAATGAGGAGAGCACTGACTGATCCAAACAAGACCGGACCCTATACTGATCTCAGTCTCTGTGTGTTATTTGAGGGAGACCGAGCAATGAGTCGGCAAGGTGAATCCAAGTGGCTAGCATTAAAGGCGGAAACATGAGAGGCACGCATGCACAAACTAGAAGGAAAACGGACCACTGGAGTATCCCAGGGGGCTCGTGAAAGGATATATTGGCAACAAATGGTGGTGTTCTGCCCGTTCTAGGCATGTGGAGGAGGCGGTGCCTAAAGGCGCCATGGTGGAAAGGGCCATCCATCTCTCACCGGCCATGCTAAAAGACACTGGCGCACCCCGACGGCAAGGTGTCATTGTCGGATGACCGTGGTAGGTGGAGGATGCGGCGCTGACACACCGCATGGAAGAAAAGAGGCCGCTCAGCTGCTCCGGAGGTGCACCAATAGCCAGCCCCTTCTTTCCATTTTGGTAGATGGTGTGGTGCCTCGCGTCTGGTTTAGTTCAACTGGCCTTCATCGTGCAGGCCAGGTTCTCCAGGCGGGCTGGACTCGCCAGTAGGGCCCATGCCCGCTAGACTGGACCCGTGCCATCTAGGCCAGACTCGTGCCAGCTATTTCAAACCCACGGGCCCAATGGACTGACCAAGCCGGACCCTCGGGTCATGTTAGGTTGGACTGGACCCTGACCCAACCTTCCCTATTTCACTATAACATCTATAACTCACAGACCGGGCCTCTGATTGACGGGCCCTCTGTGGCGTGAGGACTCTTACGATGAGGTGGTCCTTTTACAATACTCTACAAGAATGTTGGAAGAATTTGGATCATTTTCGGGTTAGATCAGACTTGAATCCAACTGATCCCTATTTACCTATTTGCCTATATATTACAAATTGGGCATCAGATTGATGCACCCTCTATTGTGTTTGAACCCTTATGACAATATGATCATTTAGGTTACTTCTATGTGGGACTTTTTGGAGATTTAGATGGGACCAGTAACTTGGGGATCGGACCCTCTGGAAATCAAGCGTGCAAAGTGAAGGAATCCAGTGGTTGGTTATGATGTGATGAAGGTATAGTGATCCTATATGGGTCATCACTTAGTGATCCTTTTTGGGTAAGCATGTAGAGATCCTATGTGGTTCAGCACTTAGTGATCCACTGTGGGTCAGCACCTAGAAGCCTTGTGTGGTATAATAGCAAAAACCTCTCGATAGAATTAGATGAGCTAGCTTTATGACTAATCTTCTTTATTCATGTTCCTTAAGTTCTATACCTAGTGTGATATGTCTTTTAATTTTTTCTCTATGATTGAGATCAAGCTTTATGGTTTTTCCATTGTGGAATTCTAGGGGAACTTTGGGGGTCTCGGGGACCCTTATGGGTATTGTTATACTCCCCCCTCCATGTGATTTTCCAACACATTTTTGTGTCTTGTATAGATGATGGACAAATTGAATTAGACTTGGGGAGCCATGGCTAGATGGTGCTCAGAGGTGATTGATAGACGTGGTGAGAGGCGGTGATCATGCCTTTATAAAAGTTATTCCATAGAAAATTCTGTTGAATTTTAGAAATAAAGGGAAGTTGATTCCATGGTTCATTGGAACTTATAGAATCCTGGAGGATGATGGATTAGTTTTATAGTGAGCGGATTTACCTCTGATTAGTTTTATTATGAAACGTATTTCATGATTCAATCTTAAGGAAATATGTACCAAATTTTCTCATGTTTTGAGCCCTAAAAAAATTAGTTCGAAGAGAATATTTCATATGAGGAATAACTACTTCTGGTTCTTTACCACATAGAGCATGTGTTGAAGAATATGGTGATCCACCAGGTTAAGATCTTATGGAAAACCCATATGTTTGAAGACGCATCATAGGAATATGAAAATTCCACGAGGGAAAGATATCCTAACATACTTAATTACTGAATAAAATTATTAGGAAAATTTTTATAAAATGATTGAAAGATGTAATAACCAATTTAGTGATGGAATAAATAATTTTCATACTTATTAATATGAATTAGATAGTTATGTTATTTATAAAAATATTATTTAATTATAAATCAATAAGAAAATTTGTTCAAATAAACACCATTTTAATTAAGTTTTATTTAAAATATTTATTTATAAATTTTAGAATTATAATTTGATAAAATGGACTTCATTTTCTTAATCATTATATCAAAAATTACATTGGGTGGAATTTTGGTATTTTTCAGAAAAAATGATTTTTCAATAAAGAGTGAAAAATACCAAAATTTTTAATAAATATATTTATTTTAATAAATTTATTAATTTAAGTGTAAAAATATGTTCTGAATAATAATTAAAGAAAAATAAGTTCTATTAATTTATATTAAATTCAAATAATTACTTTTTGAATCAAATTTATTATTTTATTAATATAAATTTCTTTAGGGGTTTAAAGATAGGGTTTTCTAAGAACTATTTTAAAATTATTAATTTATAACCTTTTTAAATTAATTAATATAATATCTATTTAGGACTATATTAAATTAGACATATATACTATATATCATTAAATCTTAATTGAGTTTCATATAGTGAATATTATTTGTCATAGATTTAATACTGAATCATTTTTAAAAAAACTCCTCTTAAAACATGTTGTCTTAGAAATATTATATGATTATTATTAAAATTAATTTTTCAAGTTACTTTAACTGAATTTGGGAATCTGGATTCTATATATTGAATCATAATAATTTATAATTTCTAATGAGGTAAACAATATGTTTTACTAAAGTGATTTGTGAATAAAATAATAATTAATCCCAACTATAAAGGTTAAGATAAGAATTACCAAGTGATTAAAAATTAAACTTAAGTGGAAATATGATCGTGAAAAATGAAATCCACACTATTTATTGAAATATTTCAACCATATACCTTAAAATATCATGTTTGGGGCATTATTTGAGCCACTTTATATGAAGAAAACATAGGTGGAATTCCGTCTTTAAATTTTTTTGAAGTTTTTCATTCACCTCCCTTATAAATGACCTCCCACACTCCTCATCTCTTCACACATATCAATACATTTGGATTATCCATGTACTTAAAAAATAAAATCTTCAATTCCATAACCTCATTAAAGAAGCCTTAATTTTTTCATAAATCCAACTAAGGATTTCCTGTTGTGAAAAAATGGGTTACCTGAAAATAGGTAAAGCTCGTCAACATGCGTTTTCTTTTACTTCTTTCTTCACCCTATTTAATTATTATTATAACATTAATATATAATAACCCTAGTATAATAAATATTTTGACATGTTTTTAGGTTAATTTATGACCTAAAACTACACACAATTCCATCAAATGGTTTATGAATTCATTATTTATACGCACAGTGGTCTACTGCCTCGTGAAATGATGTCGTTCTTTTTTCCATTAATGTCTCTCATGACTAGGAATAATGATGATCATACTATTTATAAATTAAATATTTTATTTTAATAACATAATTATACATATGTATTAGTTAGGTTTTATATTTTCACTTGACATTTATTACCATATGGGATATGATACCATCGCCTGTGTGTACAACGGACTACCACCTCATAAGGTTATGTGAAGTGTTTCTCAATATTGTGTTACATGGATGGTAATATGGGTAACTATATTGAGTATTTATTTTATAAATGAAATAATTATGATATTAATTTAATAATTATATTTCTCAAAATATAATATATCATTTTATTCTTACCATTTCACCCACTAAATAAGTGATAACTTCATTCATGGACATGTGGACTTCCACCTCCTCAAAGAGATGTAATACTTAATTTTTCATCATTGCATCCCATGAATGAATTTTATATGTATATAATTAAATTATATCATATTTATTATATAAATATCATTATTTAAAGATAAATTCTATTTGCCTATATATATAATGATCATTGAAAATGGGAACGTTACTCATGTGTAAGTACGACTTACTGTCTCCATGATTGTGATGCATGTTCATTTCTTAGAATCATATTCTATGATTTGTTTAAAATATATAATTTATATATAAATATGATGATTATTTTCTGATTATTAGCCTTTATTTTTGAAAAATAATGATCATTTTGACCACAGTTGACCTACCAAAGTTATTTTCGACACATCAACCAAATATATTCAAAACACATGACATAAAAATAATTGATTAATTAATTTAAAGAAATTTTAATTAATTGGAATCAATGTAATAATAATAAAAAAATTCATGTTACAAAATAATTTATATAATATTATTATTCAGGAATAAAAAGACAAATGTGACAATTCTGACTCAAGGTAAGGGTTTTCATATCAATTTCCTTTCATTAAAGAAATTATTGATGTAATTAACCTTTAATATTTTTTAAGGTGTATATAAAACCCATATGATATTATATATAAATTATATATCTATTATACTAATATTTATTCTATTTTTAATTCAATTTTTAAATGGGATTTACAATTCAAGTGTTTCCCAAGTGATTAGTGGCTTTTTGTTGAAAAAATATTCTTTTAAGGATTTACTTCAAACTATATTTCTATTAATTTTCCATGCATTAAAATTATAATTCAACTATTTTCAAATGGGAATAAAAGATACATAAAGTTAATTTTATGTTTATTTACTTTAATTCAGTTTCTTTCAAACAAAATCATTTTATTTGTTTTAAACGGAACATCGACAATGCCTTCTCCTATCATCATGACTGTTATTTACTTTATATATTCATTTGCATGAATAAAAGATTTATGAAATGAAAAAACCTATTTCCTACATTGTAGGGGTATTTTTGTATTCTAATATTGATTTAAAAAATGGTTTGAATATTAGATTTTGAAAGAAAATTGTATTTTAATATCTGAAATCTATTTGGATAAGTGATTAAAAGAGTTTTTCAAATTATTAAATGTTTTCTTCCTCATGTTGTTCTTAAAAATTATAAATTATGGGTGTTCTTGGATATTACCAGATTATCCCGTTATAGCTTAAATTTTTGGTTCACCCAGATAGTGCTCTAATGCATTGGGTAATGATTATATTCTCTGTAGAATTATATTGGATGTTGGCCATATAGTATTCCACTATTTCAGTGTTATATAAGGGTTATTTAAGGGTTATAATAGATCATATCTCAAGGTACCAACATGAATTTTATATGCTTACTAATGAGTTTTTAGGGAAATAATTTGTTTTAAAAAGGTAGAATAAATGATCTTTCAGAAGTTAGTATATTTACCTTTATGGACAAAATTTTGTGTTTTTAGGAAAAAGAGTTTTCATGGGTTTTGATGTTTATACTGAACTAAAGGTTTCCATTATTTTTATTTATTTTATTGAGCTTCTTTAATCATATCATGTTTTTAAAAAAAAATTACCTAGTTTAAGGTGGGGTAAGGGAAAGGAAGTGGTAAAGTTTAGAGTTGTGCGGGTTTTCAAGAAAATAGATAATTATTAGTTAAAAAAAATTTATTGTGGAAAAAATGATACTAATCAGAAGTTTTCCCTTTTTATTTTATTTTTTGTTTTGTTATGCATTAGTAATGACTTAATTCTCTAAAACACTAAACCTGAAAAGATCCTAAAATTGAATGAAAGTAATTCATTAAATAAAACTAAATATTATGAAATAGTTAAGGATATGGTATTATATGATTTTTCTTGATGACAGCATCACTAAAATACATTATTTATCTATTTTAGTGGTACATGAGGTAAGAGTGACCTGAAAATGGTGAATAATTTGGGTTATTTACAAAATCCCCACCCCTCCTCATCTATTAAGGGGAAATCACTCCCCTCACTTAATCATAAAACTTAATCCCTTAATCTAGACAAAACCCTGACCAAATAACCTCCTTACATACCTCATCTCATCCAAGATTCTATAGATTGTGGAGAAATCCTACATAGTAATGCTACCAAGAAAACCTATCAAGGATACCTAAATAAGAGGTAATGTTTCTCAAAGATAATTTTTATTTTATTTCTTTTTCCACCTCCCCCAATTATTATTAAACAATAAAACTATAATAAAAAGTTACATATAATATAATTATATATTTTTTATAAAAACTACATGACTTATAACCACCTCCACTTTCATAAAATGGATTTCGAAATCATCATACAAGTGTACAGTAGTGTATAGCCTCATGAACCAATTTTATTCATTATTACATTACCACATCCCATGGTTGTATACGATGGTTGATATATAGTTTTTATAATATATTTATAATATAATTAAAAATTTTGAGTCATTATATAATGAATATCCTATTTACATTCTATTCTATAGGGGATACAAAAATGTTGCTCATGTGTATAGAGGACTACCACCACGCAAAGAGATGTGGATCAACTTTCAATTACACTTTACATGGTTGGTGATAAGGATAATTTTAATGATTATATGCAAAATACATGACACAATTATGATATTAAAGTCATACTTATCATTCTTAAATGATGATATATATCATTTTATTTTTTCCTTTTCACTCAATGAAAAATGATAACATCACTCGTGTACATGTGGACTACCGCAATCAGGAATAGATGTGACATTATTATCATAACCACAACACATGGATGATATATATAATTATTTTTAAATAAATTATATTATATTTATGATATTATGATCATTCTATAAAGGTAAATTATTATATACATCATTTCCATAATGACCATTTAAACATGGAAATGTTACTCATGTGTGTGTTTGACCTACCATCTCCATGACTGTAACATACTTCATTTCTCACAACCATAAACAATTATTACTATTAAAATTATAATATGTATATAAATATGAAAATAATTTCAGGATTTATTATTTTTTATATAATTAAACTATATAATATTTTCAATAACTGGATCTTTCATAACAAAACATGTATGAGAAAACAAAGCAATTAAAAACCAAAATAATAAAAATAATGAAATGTTATTAACATATAGTTTTTAAGATGTTATATATGTATATAAATGGTATTATAAATACTAATATGGTTCTTTTTGTAAGTTAAAAAAAAATTTACAACCACTATACATGAGGTTAAAGCATGTTCACCCAATACAAAGCAAGAGGTAAGGTATTTCAACTCAATTTTCATTCTATTGATGTTAATTTGTTATTATGCACCAATTCACTTTTATGTGGTCTATATAATATCCACTTCACATGAATTATCATTATTAATTCATAATTTAGGGTATTTAATGTTTTACATTTAATCATTTCGACTAAGGGGATTTGATTTGAAAATTACAATGTGCTAAATTTTATTGTAAAATGTCACATTCTTTGGTGATTATTATAATTATTTTGAAAGAAAAATGAAATGATCATTTTTGAAAGGAAATTATTTTTATCTTAAATATACATACTCTTTGATGATTCATATGATTGTTTCCTAAACCATAAACCATTTTTTATATGATGTTTACATTGAATGTTATTTTATCAACTGGGAAAATATTAATAACTCTGTATAATTTATTCTATATATATATTTGATTATAAGGAATATTGATTCATGAATTAAATTAATCATTATCTCTATGATGAATGTTTTTGACCTTTAGTGATGGGGGTTCTGTTATAATATAGACATAGATAAATTGGTATTCCTTATGTGAAAAAATAAGTGGTCAAATTAAACTAGTTTCAGCATATAATTTTAAATAGTCTTGGGAAAGGTCTTGACAGTAGAGGTTTTATGTTCCTTAGATATGGTATCTAATAATTAAAAATTTCATTCATTATGAATTATATAATTATTATCCTTGATATTTTCACAATGATATTATCTATGGAATAATTTCATTATATTTTAATAATTAAATGGTATATGTTTTTAGTTATTTCTCTTGGCATATTGATTATTCATTATATAGTCATGTAGTCAAGTTATTTAAATAGAATGTCGGTTCAGTTATTTAACTTTTCATACTAATTATTATTTATTGATTTATGATATATTTCACGATACTTAATTTTTACTTTGCATTTGAGCACTCTTATATTTTGTTTCCTTTCACCTTGATATAAAGAAGAAGTCTTTGAATGTGTTTTCAAGGAATTAGTTCATTTTATTTATTTATTTTATTCTAGTTTCTATTTATTATGTAAAATGGGTATCATGTATGTATGTAATTACCCTAGGTATTAATCACCAGTGTTATTTTATCTCTTAATAGTGATGCCCTAATTGTAGATGAAAATGGATGAATCATCCCCTTCTCAATGAAGGGATGGTGGAGGATAGTCCACCCCAGACATCTCTTACTTTGCAAAAGAACTAATTTCTCCCTTTATCTAACTGTGACTTTCCACCTAATTTTCTGACTCTTTTACTAAGCCTGATAGTTCTCAATCTTCACTACAATCTCCCTTAGTGTTTATTATCTACATTAGAGTTAAAGAAAGACACAACCCTCTAGATATTACCCTGGTGGCTCAATTAATTCATGAAATAACCTCATTGGATGATTTTGATGAATTTGTCTTCTGATCATGGGAGAAAAAAGATTGTATGATTGTTGTCCTCCTTGACAAATGTCGTATGATAATTCATTTTTCTGAGGTGTAAGATCTGACATGATCATAATCTAGGGATCCCCAAAAATGTAATGGATGTATCTTCAATCTCTTCTAATCGACATCTGTTTTTTTATGAATTAGGATTCTCCTTCTACTATGATTCAGGTAAGTCTTCCATAACTTCCTTTTCGATGTCAAATTCTTCAACTATTCATATTTTGGGAAACCTGGTTTTCAATTTCCATGTTCTTATAGTTGAATGTCTTAAGGCCACAGGTTAAGGGGGATTGGATTGCAGTTAGACAATATTTCAGATGTAAGAGAGCTAATTTATTTGAATACTGATTCAATTATTTTCTGTCTTTTAGACAACTAGAACACCTTTATTTTCATTTTCATTATGGAGTTAGCCATGAGTAATTTGAACCACATCTAGGTAAGGAATATGGTTATATCTAAGAAATTGATCCAGATGGGTGTGATGAAATTTTTCTTAATAATATCGCACAGAATAAGGAGAGGTATTTAAATGATCTAAAGATGGGGGTTGTGTTTGATCACTTTAAGAATGAACTTGTGGTGAAAATGTTTATTACACAAGAACCTAATCTAGGAGGAGTTTTGGAGGTTTATGGGTTTGATCCATATCCTCTAGTCCATATCGAGGAACTATAATCAAGAAAAGTTACTGATAATTAGGTGGTGGTTAATGAGACATATGAGTGGATTTTTTAATGATATTCAGTTTACACTGCAGGGTACCCTAGATGATCTAGTGGGTATAATGGGTGAAACCATCACCTATGTTCAATGGAAGAACCATTTTCAGTATTTTTAAGGTTTTTCTAGGGAGAATTAGTGGGATTGGGTGGTCCTACGGTATTCTTTGAGGAACTATCCATAATATAGTGATTCTTTGAGATCTCTTAGAGAGTTCCAGAAACTTCAGACCTCAATTTAATTTGGATCTTAGAACAAATTTACAGTGTTGGGATAGGGTTACTCCACCCTATCTAAAGAATCCACTAATGAGAAGGAAGAATGTGAAGATATTATTCAGTCATAGGGAAGGTCAGATGTCAATGTAGTGGAAAATTATTCTTCCTCTGAAGCTTGGTACTTTACATACAATGAAGTAGAACATGTGGAAAAATACATTTGGAATTCTTCAAAAAAAAATTAATAACACTATTATGGATTCAATTAGGTCTAATCATAATATGAAGAGGCTGTGATGACATAACGAATATTCATATAGACCTTGTCCTCCTATTATAATTTCATCTAGAAAAAGGTAAACTCCCCCAAAATAGATTGACTACAATTTAAGAATTCCCAAAGAAAAAACTAACACAGTCTAGTATGAATGAAGAGCCATTAGTTGATTATATTATTGACCCATAGGTATAGGAACCAACAATCATCAATTCATAGACTATAGATAAATAATATCGTGAACTAGAAAACTACCAGGAGATCCCCATTCCTTTTAATAAGGTAATGTTAGAGGACCATATCCAGATCAATTTATCAAATTAAGATTCACACTGGATATTTGAAAGACTACTATGAGTTGAATTAAATAAAGATCAATCCTATTGAATTGATAAAAAGAAAAATATTTAGATACGCAGTTTAAATGAGGGGAAAACAAGCCCATAAGAGAATGTGAAAACATGGGAAAAGATGTCATATCACTTATTGGATCTGAAAAATATTAATCTAGATATTTAGGTTAGCTCCATAAAATCGATATTATTTAAGGTAAAGAATTTAAACTGCTTTAAATTGTTTATGAATGGGATATTTATTTCTTATGACGAATTATTTTTTTTACTCTGGATTTTTTTATTTCCCACATTTTCCTTAAAAGTTATTTTGAAATAAAATTATTTTTTAGAGTACGTATGTGGTTCCCAAAAAACTGCAAAACTGAGAGGTCCTTCAGGATTTAATTCATTATATATATGCTATTGTAATTAAGAATACATAGGTTCTAGTTTAATGGGGGTCACTACAAAAGTAGTCTCATTTCATAGTGAAATATAAATACTGGACCAATAATGTATAAGATTAATTTAAAATGGTTTATCATTTTATTTGGACCTCATTTAATATAATTCTTTATTAAATAGTATTGAAATATTATATTCATTAGATAAAATCATCTGTTATAGATATATTGAATCATCAAAATCACTAACAAACTTATATTTAGGATCAATACTATAGAAAGTATATACTTAATGTATGTAACTTCATAGAATGAGATTATAATAAAATCTCTTAAGTAAGTTGAAATATATGTGTTTGAGAAACACCATCCTCACTAAACAGTATTTAATTCTACTCAATTGGTGAATCTAGATTCTTGTGTATGACATTGAATGATTCAATTACGTTTTAAATGAAATATGATGAAAATATGATTTAAGGAATTTTAATCCCTTCCTGTTAATTCAATATGATTGAATATATAAATGATGTGGTGAGATAAGATATCTCTATATTTATTATTATTATAAGGAATTTATTTTATTATCATTGATGTAAAAGTTGTGAAAATATGAATGTTTTCAAGAAATATTTACCTAATATTTTCAAATGTTGATAATTGATTAACTAGGCATGTGATTTCAAGATTCTATTTCTATATTGATATTTCATGAGGGTAAAAGTTCAAACCATAAGAATAAATGTTAATTATAAAATCTAACAATGTTTCTTAAAGAATCCAATTTAATGAATTGAAACCTAAACGTTACATTTAGAAGGTAAGAGTAATGATTTAATATATTTAAATTACTACATACTTGAAAGCGGGTTGTAAAACATAATATATTTTTAATGTTAGGTATTAGTGTTATTGAAATAAAATCTTTTGTATTGAATGGTAAATGATGGAAGATGAACAATTTAAAAATCTTATAAATATATTGGAGTTCAAAATCAAATGAAAAAATTATTATGGTATTAGTTATCATTAAAATGTTTTAGAAAAGAGTTGTAAAATCAATGATTTGAATATAAATAAATACATCAAGCTCATATTACCCTCAATAAGGGATATTTCTAGTTATCTTAATTCTCTAATATGGTAAGAGGAGTTTTTCTTTAAAAAGTGTTGTTATGAAAAGTATGAGATAATAAATCTAATATACATGATTATGGATTCATCAGATTCTATAACATGTTTAGAAAAAGGAAATAAATAAAAAAAATTATTTACCAAGGGTAAACTACTTTATCAAGATATTGAATAAAATGTGAGGGAAGTGTTCTCACTACCCATAAGATAAATATTTCAATATTGGAACTATTACTTTTAGAAAGTTCACAAAAATACATAGAATACTATATATGATATTTAATTAATAGTATATTTATTAAATATTATAAAAAATGAAAATAAGTGTTATTTAAAAACATAAAAGAGTTTAGGTGTCTTATAAATTATATTTTGAAAATAATATAGTATTTAAGAGGTTAGTTTTAGTATTTATGAACTCATAGGAGATACAAAAGTGGTCAAAAAATATAATACACATTAAAATTAAAGTGACTTGCAAAAATTATCCTGAAGTGTAGAATATATATGATTGTATGGTAAAATGTAAAGAGTTACATTTATTTACCATGAAAATTTAATGTTACTATTTCCTTAAGGATTATTCTAGTAAAAATACCAACAAAAGTATATATAATATAGAAAAAGAATTTGTTGGGTATAATAGTTAGAAGAAATGAAAATATTTATATTTATTTGTTATAAAAAATGATTCAAGTTTTTACTACTAGAGTTAAGGATGTGTTGTTATGTTACCATATCAATAGTTATATTTTTTCCAATAAATTTCAAATAAAATATTGATTTCAGGAGTTTCAAATATGGTGATGTTAAACATAGAAATGATTTATCTAGACAAAAAAAATACTAACATCATAACATTTGATGTTATGGAGTTAAGATATTTGAATATCTTCAAGGATTTAAACATTGTAAATATGATTCTAAAATTTAAAAATTATCCAAACATTCAATATTACTATGCTTTATTTAATAAACTGTTTCTTGGGAATCGTTTTGAACATAGTATCACAATGATGTTGAAGAATTTGAAATAGTTGAAAAGAGTTAATAAAACCCTAGAAGTTGTAGCAGTCATGAGGATAATTTGGTATTATTAAATATATTATATGATGGATAGGTACTTTTATATGATTTTACGTAATTTTAAAAGATATTTAACAATAAAAAAATATTTCATACAAAAATGAAGTATATACTTTATCATCATTTTATGTTTGGTGCATATGTGTATTTATTAACATATATATATATATGTTAGAAAATTTAATGATAATATACCTATTAATTTAATACATTTATGTATCCCTAATCAACATTATTCATATAATATTATAGGTTATGAGGAAATCATATGTTTAGTGTGAGCAGGTTGATTTTATAGAGATACATAATACACTTTTCTAGACCAAAAAGTGGTTTTGTGCCCAAGATGACCCACTAAGAATACCACATAGAGTACCTCACACTATGTATTGGGAATACTGTGGGTGTATAGATCATATTTTGATTCCCCAAAAACTACGTTTGGTGAGATACCAAGTATAATAAGCTTCATGATTTTATTACATTCTTTCACAATCAATGAGGTCGGCTAATCAAGGGCTGGGTTGGTTTGTTACAAATTATGTCATTGACCAGAGCTCAACCAAGTAGGGATTGGATATCTTGTATGAAAATTATGAAATATTGGCTATATATTGAGATTTATCCTAGAGTTTTCATCCATGCCTAATATTATAAATTATATGTTTATCAATTAAGATGAGGGGCATGTGATGTTATCTTCCATAAATTTTTAATAATTGGAATGTATTCAAGATTCTTCAAGGATTTTATAGGCTTTTTGTATAATAATAGTACTTCCATATCTCATTTAAAAAATTAATATTTGGTGTCTCACATTTATTCAGAGTAAAATTTTATTTTTTTATGTGTTTTATAACATGGGTTCTCGGGAAGGGAGATGTATATTTCAATTTGAAATGCTAGAGTTAATAGTAGAGTGCTTATTTCATGACATAATTAATAATCCATCATATCAATTTTAAAAATACTTTGGGCCATTGATATTAGATTAAGGGAATATATTATTATTTATGATATCATGGTGGCTATGGGGTTCTTATATTTCTGGATATGAATAATAATTTTTTTTTGTCAACTCTATAAATAACCTTGGTGTCACACATTGTATATAATAATAAATAATTAATATTTTAATCTACCATAAAAATTTGCTATCATTAAAAGGCATGATGGAGTTAATGGAAATAGCTTACATGAGATGTTACAGAAGTAGTTACTCACGTGTTTTTGAAACATAAAGAAAATACATTTCTTGGGGAGCATCATATAGTATGTGTAAATGAGGTCAAGTGTCATACATCAGGTGTGTGATTCTATTGAATGCCACAGGCTAAAACTCCCCCTGAATTATCTAGTAATTCATCCTTCTTTACATTTGAGATTCAATCATATCATGAACATTAAACAATCCATCCCAAATAATTTGGTTGATTTTTTACAATATAGGGATACACATCGGTGGGTAGAACATATCATGTGTTCCGTAGAGATTTTCATCAATCATAGAATGGTGGAAAAAATTATTCCATTCATTAGTGAAAGGTGTACATTTTCTTTTCTTTTATCATTTAA
Organism: Viscum album; assembly: GCA_963277665.1. Classification (NCBI taxonomy): domain Eukaryota; kingdom Viridiplantae; phylum Streptophyta; class Magnoliopsida; order Santalales; family Viscaceae; genus Viscum; species Viscum album. The sequence goes on from CAUJRU010003221.1 coordinate 19,421, forward strand.
TTTCTCTTTAAATATCTTGGTGATCTTGGTTTATTGTTTTATCTATTAATTTCACTACAAATATTAATCATTAATCAACGTTAAGAATCCTTTCAGCACTATAACCTGGGTTTTCCTGAGATGGAATCCATGTATAACTCTAAAAAATATATTTATTAAAAACATTATATGTAAGAAGTCTAAATTAATAGAGATAACTATGAGATCATTCTTATTATAACAACCGTATAAAAATACTAAAATTTCCTATCAATTCCAAAGGTTCTTTAAAAAAATTAATTGGTTATGTAGTAAAAATTTTGAATGTTACTTATGTGTAGATATTCATATAATATATTATACTTTTAATAATTATTAAATAGATTCATTATTTCTAATTAATTTAATTTATCAATTAAAAAATTAAAATTTTAATTATATTAAATTCATTTTGATAAATTAGATAACTTATTTATAATAAAAACATTTAAATTAGTCAAGAGGTAAAATATTATATGTTAAAAAATAATAATCTATAATTATAAAAAATGTTATAATGTGGTAAAAACATAAATAAATTTTTTCTTTAAATAATTTTTTATATAGGAATTATATATGAAATTGGTTGAGTTTATATGTGAGTTTTTCTATTCTGATAAACATTTTTACACCTAACTCACATAAATCATCTAACTCCCATGTTATTCCAAAACATTTATTGATCCACCACAAGATTAACTAGAATTATGTATTAATTTTAGAAATAAATTCCCTACCCTTTAATCTATTCTCCCTACACCTATAAATCACAATAAATTTCGTATAATTCTTTTTTAATTATATGGAATTATTTTCAGATTGTGAAATTCGATGGTACTTGATTCTGAGTCCCGGAGATCCCAGAACATATTTTTGAACTTTTTTTAGGTACGTTCAGTAAACGTGCGAGCTGGTTTTTCTATCTTTTGAACCAATGCCTGGATTTAAAATATAAGGGCTCCATTGAATTCACAGCACTTAGATTCGCTTAGGTAAATTTTAACTTCGACCGATAAGGGATAGATGAAAAATTTAAGTTTGGGTCTTTTCAGAAAAATAATAATAAAATAACTCTTTAGGTTATTTTATTATTTTCTCCAACAGTTGAGAAATGGTTGGCCAAATTGCAGTGTAACGAATTTCATTAAATTAGGGTCGTTTAATGACTCGTTACTTTGGTTGTGTAACCACAACACTCTAATTTTTATTGAATCATTAATTAAGTTTCATAAATGAACCACATTAATGATCAATATCAAAGCTAAAATATCTTTGTTTAATTAATACATTCGGAAATGGATTGGAAACTATAGGAAACCTCTAATGAAGGGATAGTTATGACACCCTTCAATGAAGATTGGTGATCGATTGAAGACCATAGGAGGATTCAATCTGGAGACCGATGAATGGAGAAAAATGTCTTAAAAATAGATTCTTTCGTTCGTCGGCAGTGGAATCCACCGAATCTAGGTCGAAAAATTAATTTATTTCTTAGTGTTTAATGTTTCCACCTTCGCGTTCTTGAATAATAAGGTGAGCGTGGATCAACCAACTAACAGTTTCATCCATTATTCATTATATATTTCGGAAGGATATTGCGCGGTTTCTCCTTGGGGTTATTCTTAAACTTTGATATTATTGTATCCTTCCCCTTGTTAAAATGATAAAGAGGAGAGCATGGACCGATCAAAAAAAGAATGAACCCTCTACTGATCTCAGTTTCTATGTGTTCTTTGTGGGAGACTGAGTAATGAGGCTACAAGGCGAATCTAAGTGGCTTTTATTGAAGGTGGTGACCTGATAGGGACGCTGGCACAGATTGGTAGGAAAATGGACCACCAGAGCATCCCTGGGGGCTCGCAGAAGGAGTTATTGGTGACTAATGTTGGTGGTCGGCCCATGATGAGCATGTAGAGGAGGCGGCGACTACAGGTTTCAGGGATGAAAGGGGCATCCGGCTCTCGACGGTCCCGCTGGAAGACACAGGTGAACCCTGACGACAACGTGCTACTGCCGGATGATCACGGTGGGTGGACGACACGGTGCTGACACACCGCATGGAAGTCAAGCGGCCGCTCGGTTTCTTGGGTGGCGCACTAATGGCCGCCCCATCTAGCCATTTTGTGAAATGGCATGGTGCCACACGTCTAGTCTAGTGCAACCGGCCCACACCGTGCTGGTCGGGTTCTCCAAGCGGGCTGCACCCGCCAGTCGGGCTGGACCCACGCCCGCCAGACTGGACAAGTGCCAACCTGGATGAACTCGTGCCAGCTAGTCTGGACCTGCAGGCCCAATGGACCGACCAATTCAGACCCTAGAGTCATGTCGGGTCGGACCGGACCCGGACCCAACCAGCCCTGTCTCACTAACACATCTATAACTCGCAGACTGGGCCTCTGATTAATGCGCCATCTGTGGCGTGAGGACCCTTACGATGAGTTTGTCCTTTTGTGATACTCCACATGAATTTTGGATGAATTTGGATCATTTCTAGGTTGGATCGGACTCGAATCCAACTGGGCCCTATTTACCTTTTTGCGTGTATCTTACAGACCGAGTGTCCAATTGATGCACCCTCTGTCATGTTGGAACCCTTATGACAAGATGGTTATTGGGGTTATTTCTATTTGGAACTTTTTAGAGACTGATATTGGGCTAGAAGATTGTGGAGCGGACCCTCTATAAATCAAGCATGCAAAGTGAAGGAACCCAGTAGTTGGTTGTGACGTGATGAAGGAATAGCGATCCTCAATTGGTCAGCACTTAGCGATCCTCTGTGGGTAAGCATGTGTAGATCCTATGTGGGTCAGAACCTAGAGATCCTATTTGGGTAAGCACCTAGAGGCCCTATGTGTTCTAGCAGCAAAATCCTCTCGATAGAATAAGATGATCTTGCTTTACGACTAATCTTATTTATTCTTGTTCTTTAAGTTGTATACTTAGTGTGAGTTTTCTTTTAATTTGTGCTCTATGATTGATATCATGCATTGTGGTTTTTCCTTTGTGGAATTATGGGCGACCTTTGGAGGTCTTGGGGTCCCTTCTGGGTATTTTCATACCCACCCCTCCATGGGCTTTTCCAACACATTGTTGTGTCTTTTGTATATGACATACAACTTGACATAGACTTTGGGATCCATGGCTAGATGGTGCTCAGAGGTTATTGATAGATGTGGTGAGCGGTGGTGATGAAAGACAACAAGTTAAACATATCCTCTAGGTAGGATCCTTAGTGGACGACCTCTGGAGCATGTTTTTTCCTTTTTACTGTAGTGTGAACTGTGCAGTACTATAGCGGGAACTATAACAGTAATATTTGACACTGTAGCAGCTAGGAATTTTCCCTCGTTTGGGCCTTTGGGCCACCGATTTGGTCCCCGAGTCCTTTAAGGCCTTCGAGACACCCAAGCCTTCAGGACAGTAAGGTCTTCGGGCCACCTCAAGGCCTTCGGTCCACCTTAAGTTCAGATGCAAACCAGACAACCTACAGGGAATAATCTCTATAAGGAGGATGAGCAAGGAGCTTTCACCACAGCAGAAGCTGCACGGATTTCAAGAATGGGAGGATATGGCACCTACCATCGGGATAAGCCTGTGCATGCACAGGATAGCCTAGCCGAACATCCATGTGAAGGTGGAGAGCTAATTTCACATTGAAGATTCTTGGGAGGAGCAGTTCTAGGTAATTAGTCTGGGTTGTATGTAATGTTTGGATCCTACAAGAAATAATTTCTTCTAATTTCTATGGTCCATGTAATACTTACACCTATAGGCCTTTTAAGGGTTAAAATTCACCCCTTTAATGGTGTATTATCAAAAATCGATAAAAAATGAAGGCCTCTAGGCCATTGGAAGAGGGGTCAATTCTACCAGAAGAACTAAAACTTTTTACTTTTCAATGGGGAAATAGTGTTAAGTATTTTGAGTTTGGGATTCAGTTTGGGGAGTCTAGTGTTGGTGCAGCGGCGAACGTATCCATACACTAGGACCCTGAATTATAATTTCCAACTTTGTACATAAACACACTATTTTCATTTGTTTTCAAAATACGTTTATTTTGATCTCATTTGAGTCATCTCACAAGGTATAACTTATTGACCGTAGCACATATTTTCCTTAAACGATGTCTCAATGTATATAGCCAGTCAGGATTCTAGTGATAGATCACGATGATGGCCCACTGAGCGATGAGGTGTCGGTGTAGGGGCCTCTTATGGTGATGGTACCTTCGAGTGGTGTACAACCAACACCACCACCCATAGGGAAGCAGTTTCCACCATCCCCACTAGCGGATAGTGCACACCGACTGACCGCATTTCAGAAGTTCCAAAGGCAGATTCCTCTGAGGATTCAAGGAGAGATAGATCCACAGGCAGTTGAGGATTGGATAGAGGCTATAGAACGAGTTTTATTCTTGGTTTAGACACCATAAAACCAAATAGAGATCCTAGATGCTAGTCTATTTCAGGGCACAATAGGTAGATGTTGGATCTTGACACTCTAGACACACAAGGAGATAGCTCTTTCCTAGTTGGACTTATAGAGCATTTTCTATAAGGAATTTTTACCAGCGACTCTATGCCCTATTCATATTCAAGAGCTACTACACTTACAGGATAACATCCTGATAGTGGACCAGTACTCAGAATGATTTACTAACCTCTCACGCTACTCAACCATCATAGTATGTGACCCTTTCTTCTTGGATCGAACCATTGAGAAGGGTCTATGACATGAGATCAGAGCATCTATTATTTCTCTCAACCTTTCGACGTAGGCTGGAGTTCTAGAGAGAGCACTACTGGTGGAGTGTTTCCTTACCGAGTAGGCACCGACAACGAGAGTTACCACCAGACAACAAAAAGTCGGGTCATCTTCAGCAGGCAGTGGCAGATGACATAGAGGCCCAAATAGGATAGACCTTCTAAAGGATGACCCTGTGATTTAGGGTTGGAGCTACAGAGATTCAAAGGTAGAGGAGGTCATCTAAGGACTAGATTTTGTTACTCTTGCGGCGAATAGGGGCACATGGTTTGTGACTATCTGACTCCCCACGCGGATGACCAGCAGGTGGTCGAGGGACTGCCAAGATTGTGACAGAGGTTCGAGTGAGATGGTACGTAGGGCGGTGAAAGTGGAATAGAAGCATATCATGTAGTAGTTAGAGGGCTATGGTTTGAGGTACTACCACCACCACCCCTTGGTGGTCCAACCCGACTGTATGGAGCAGGTGGATAGGGACGAGCTCAGCTTCAGGTAGTATAGGCCTATGACCACGGTGCTTCGGATCTGATTCTAGGTACCATCTATGTATACTCTACCTTATCTTTAGTTCTTATAAACACATGTTCAAGTCACTATTTCATTGAAAAGTATCTCATTTGGTTCTCGGAGATTCTTGTGGATCTGTTGGCTCGATCCTTAAGATTAGAGACTCATAGGGGATAAGATTCAATGATTACGTACTAGTGCCGGTAGTGTGGGCTTACTATAATAGGTGAGAGCATCAGCCATGTACCCTCAGATGGCACCGATATCTACTTCAGAATATTGTATGGCTCCTACAGACCTTCATGAGTTAAGGGTACAGTTAGAGGAATTGTAGAGGAGTGGGTTAATAAGACCTGGTGTTTCTCCATGGGAAACCCTGGTGTTGTTCTCCAGGAAGGCATATGGAATATTGAGGCTTTGAGTAGACTATCATCACCTAAATCAGGTGAATGTGAAGAACAAGTATCCTCTACAAAGGATTGATGACCTCTTCAATTAGCTGAAGGGAGATCGGTGGGTTTCAAAGATAGATCTCAAATCAGGCAATCATCATCTTCGGGTGCGGGATGAGGACGTACCAAAGACAACCTTCAGATGGAAGTATGGCCACTATGAGTTCTTGGTTATGCCTTTCGGCATGACTAATTCTCCATTAGTGTTCATGGTACACATGAACAGGATATTCCAACCTTACCTCGATCACTTCATGGTGGTTTTCATTGATGAAATATTAGTGTAATCACTATTTAAGGAGGAGCATGCCACACATCTGTAGATAGTTCTTGATAAACTCTAGGAGCACCAGATTTATGGAAATCTCTCAAATTTCTAGTTCTAGATATGGTAATTCCACTTTTTGGACACGTTATATTAGAGACTAAAGTTTTAGTGGATCTGGAAATCATATAGGTAGTGCTTACTTGGGAGCCACCTAGGAGTGTGACCGAGGTGTTCAGTTTCATGGTGTTGGTTGGGTACTACCAGAGATTTATACGTGACTTTTCTAGAGTAACAGCACCCTTTTCATCTTTGAAAAAGAAGGGGAAACCCTTCATATGGTTAGTGATATACCAGTGCTATTTTCATGAGCTGAGTTAGAGACTGACGAGTGCCCCAATCTTGATGTTACTAGAAGAGTACATTGGGTATGTAGTCTACTGTGACGCATCAGTGACCGGATTGGGATGTGTCCTGATGTAGGAGAGAGCAGTGATTACCTATGGCTCACGATAGCTGAGATAGAATGAGAAAAACTACATGGACGATAACCTAGAGTTAGAAGAAGTTATATTTTCATTGAATATGTGTAGGCACTACTTAATGGGATAACAATTTATGATCTACTCTGATCACAAGAGTCTCATGTATATCTTCTCACAGAAGGACCTAAACCTGAGACAGCATCAATGGCTAGATTTCCTCCAAGACTATAACTTTGAGATAGGCTACACTCCTGGGATGGGGAATATGGTGGTAGATGCACTCATCGGGAGGTTGGGTCTATAGCTACTGAGTGAGTCAACAGAGCAGCTAGTTGTGTTGTAGTTATCCTTCATGGATAGTGATGGATCATCTTACCTCTTGTATATGATAGTCACTCGCCCACTCCATCAGTGAGTTAGGGAGACAAAACTTGGGTACATCGATTGAGAGGCCCAATATACTCAGATATCCTCAAGGTAGGCTCCTTGTGGATTTTCGAAAGGCGGGGAGCACGCCATCCTTTTCAGAGGACGCACTATGGTACCATTGACACTGCAAGAGGAGGTGTTTAGGGAGTTCCATACATCATCTTTGGTGGTTCATAATAGTTCGTCTAAGATGTACTGGGACCTTTGACTTTAGTACTGGTGGCCATCGATGAAGAAAGCAGTGGCGGTGTACGTTTCGTAGTGCCTCACTTGTCAACAAGTGAAGGCTGGGCATCAGGTTCCAGCAAACTTATCAAAACCACTAAAGGTACTAGAATGGAAGTTGAATGGTATCTCCATAGACTTAATGACTGGGTTACGACACACGTCTAGGGGACCCAACTCTATCTGGGTGATCGTTTATCGACTCACCAAGTCAGTACATATTCTTCTCATCCGATAGAAGGGATCAGTAGAGTACCTGGGACGCCTCTATGTTTAGAAGATATTATGGATTCACGGTGTAACATCAATGATCATTTCATATTATGATGCTCGTTTTACATCCTGGTTGTGGAAGGCATTACAGGAGGCTTTCGGGACTAAGCTACACTTTAGCACCGCCTTTCACCCTCAGACAGATGTTCAGATGGCACGGACCATATAAACACATGAGTACATGCTTCGTTCTTGCATCCTTGATTTTGGCCATAGTTGGGAGGACCACAAACCACGGGTATAGTTCATTTAAAACAATATCTATCACTCCACCATCTGCATGGAACCGATTGAGGCCTTGTACGGGCAACCATTAAGATCACCTCTATGCTGGGAAGACCTAGGGGAGTCAGCACTTATGGGTCCAGAGATAGTACAGGCTACCTCTGAGAAGGTGCAGATCATCCCGGAGCAGATGAAGAATACACAGATAATACAAAGAGTCTAAGTCCAACAAGATACGTAGACCCTTTGAATTCAAAGAGGAAGACCATGTCTTCATACAGGTCTCACCCTGATGGGGATTGCTGAGATTTGGCTGGGGTGTCAATCTATCTTTGAGGTTCATAAAACCATTCCATATTCTCAGCAGATTTGGAGAGGTGGCATACCTTCTAGTTGTTCCCCCATAGATGCACCGAGTGCACAACTTTTTCCATGTGCCTTGGATGAGGATATACCTTCTAAACCCATCACACATCATCGACTGGGGTGAGATGGGCATTGATTATGGGGTGAATTTTACAAAGTTCCTAGTACAGATAGATGACCGATAGAATATGGTTCTTTTTGGAGGGTCAATCCCTCTGGTGCGAGTTGGGTTGCAGCATGGGAACCTCTAGAAGGGAACATGAGAGTGGGAGGCCCAGATACATGCTCAGTACCCCCATTTGTTTTCTTATCTTTTGTTGGGTCTTTTGGGGAGGTAGATCCCTAATGTAGGGAGAATGTAAAGACCTATAAATTCCATATAATAATTTTAAATATATGGAATTATTTAGAGACTATGAAATTTGACAGAACATGATTTCGATGCTCGGAGATCCCGAAACAGATTTTTGAAAATTTCTTTAAGTACGTTCAGTAAACATGCTTGGGGGATTTTCTATTTTTCGGATCAGTGCTCATATTGGAAATATGAGGGAACTGTTGAATTAGTAGTGTCGAGATTCTCTTAGGGGAAGCTAAAATTCGACTGGCAAGAGTCATATGGAAAAGTTATGTTTTTTTATTTTTGGAAAATAAAATAAAATAACTATTTGTATTATTTTATTCTTTTGTATAACTATTGTGAAATGGTTGGAAAAACTTCATCATAACGACATGAATTAAACGAGGGTCATTTAATGAATATTTACTTTGGTTGTGTAATTGAAACACTCTACTTTTTATTAGATAGTTAATTAAGTTTTATAAATGAACCACATTAATGATCAACGTCAAAGACCTTATATATTTGTTTAATTAATCCACTTGATAAGGGATTGGAAACTGCAAGAAACCTCCGACAAAGCATTGATGAAGTCACCCTCGAATGAAGAATGATGATCGGTTGAAAACCATTGGAGGATTCAATCATGAGATCAATGAACGATGATGAATATCTTTGAACGTGGATTCTTTCCTTCTTCCACAGTGGATTCCCCTAAATCTAGGAAGGGGAATTAATTTAGTTCTATGTGTTTAATGTTTCCTCTTTCTTGTTCTTGAATAATATGGAGAATATGGATAAACCGACTAATGGTTTGATATGCAATTCAATCTATATTGCGAGAGGATGTTGTGGGGTTTCTATTTGGTTTATTCATAAACATTGAGATGGTTTTTTCCTTCCCTTTGTTAAAATGCTAACGTCAAGGTCGTCGATTGATCCGAACAATACCCGGACCCTCCGTCGATCTTGGTTTTTTTGCGTTCTTTGAGGGAGACTGAGCAATGAGGCAGCAAGGTAAATTCAAGGGGATTCTAGTGAAGGCGGAGACCAGAGAGACCCATATACGCAGAGGGGAAGGAAAATAGACCACCATAGCATCTATGGTGGCGCACAGAAGGAGCCGTCGGCGCAGCAGCACCGGCACGGTGGCACTGGTGACCAATGACACCAGCTGGCCCACGCCGACCACGTGGAGGAGGCGATTCATGTAGGCACCATAGTAGTATGGGGTGGTTGGCTCCCCCTGGCCAGCTAGAATACAGTGGTGCACTGTGGCTATAAGGGGTTGTGGTCGGACGACTGTGAAGGGTGGAGGATGCAGTGTCGACACGCCGCGTGCAAGACGAGCGGCTACTCAGGAGGCGTATGAAAGGTTGGCTCCTGCCGACCATTTTGGATGATGGGGCGATGTCCCATGTTTGGTCCAGTATAAACGGCCCATACCATGCGGGTTGGGTACTCCAAGCGGGCCAGACCCGTGCCAGCTAGGCCGAACCAGCGCCATTTGGACCAGACTGGAGCCAGTCGGGCCGAACCTGCTGGACTGATGGGATGGCCAGGACAGAACCTTACCATACCCTCACCAAACCTTCAAGTTGGGTGGGGTTGGTCCAACTGGTTCGGACCAGACCCGACCAACCTCATTTCACTAAAACGGTTATAACTCGTAGACCATGCATCCAATTGATGTGTCGTCTACAGTGTGAAGATCCTTGCGGTGTTGAGGTCATATTGGGATACTCCACTTGGGTTTTGTAAGAAGTTGGAGTATGGCCTGGTTGGATTGGACTTGAATCCAACTCGTCCCTATTTACCTTTTTCCTATATCTTATAGACCGAATGTTTGATATAAGCATCATATATCGCATTGTAACCCTTACGATAAGATTTTCCCTAGGGTTAATTCTAAGTTGGACATCGTAGAGGTTGAGATATTACTAGGAGCTTGAGGAGCATACCCTCCGGAAATCAAGCGTGCTATGTGAGAGAATCCATTTCATGTTTGTGACATGATGATGGAATAACAATCCTCTATGGGTCATCACTTTGTGATCCTCTATTAATCAGAACTTAGAAATCCTCTATGGATTAGAACATAGTGATCCTCTATGGGTAAGAACATACTGATCCTTTGTGGGTTAGCACCTAGTGATCCTCCATGGGTCATCACGTTGCAATCCTCTGTGGGTCAGCACCTAGCCCTCATCTATGGGTTAGCAAGTAGCGATCCTCTATGGTTCATCACCAAGAAATCCTCTGTGGATCAGCACCTATCGATGTTGTGCGGACCAGCAGAAAAATACTCTCAACAGAATAAGATGATCTAGATTTATGACTAATCTTCTTTATTCCTATTATTTAATTTGTATTCTTGATATGATTTGTATTTTACTTTGTGATCTGTGTTTCAGATCATGAATTTCGGTTTTTCTTTTGTGGAATTTTTAGGGACCTTCAGTGGTCTCGGGATACCTACTGAGTATTTTTATAATCACCCCTGCATGGGCTTCGCCTGCACATTGTTGTGTCTTGTGCAGATGATATACAATTTGACTGAGACTTGGGGAGAAAAGGCTAAACTGTGCTCATAGGTGATTGATAGATGTGGTGATCGACGGTGACGACAGATGACAATTTGTACCTACCCTCTAGGTAGGATCCTTGGTGGAAGACCTCTAGAGCACCTTTTTCCATTTTTACTTTACTTTATTTTCAGTTGGTTTTGTATACTAGCTGTTTTTTCTTACATTTCACACTTTTAGTATTAGTAGTTTTACTATTTGGTTTTCTTTTGTTTTATATCTAGTTTGTCTATATAAAGGTTTCAAGGAAATACCTTACCTTTTATGGGTATTCTTTTCTAGTTCTAGTCGCCAACCCTTGTCCTATGCAAGGAGGTATTGGGGTAGTCACAGTATGGGCCTCAGGGGACAGGTCGTGACAACCCCAATTTCATATTTATCAGGGAAATACATGTCTTTGTATTCCACACTTAAATTTTTTTTAATTTTTAGAACATTCCCAAAGGCCTTAAGGTTATTTTATAGAATTATAATATAAATTGTGTTAATCAAATTTTCTTTCTCTCCATCTCTTATTTTTTAATACTAAAAATATTAAAATTTAAATTTAATCCCCAATGACTACTCTAACAATCTTTTAACCCCTTATCAATGTAATTTATTTATTATACTCTTTTCTTGATTGTATTAATTATTCCTATATTAAACTATAAATTCAATTAATGTTATTATAATCTAATATGTATATATGGAATATATAGATATATATAGAGAATTATATATTTTTAATTTCTAAGATATAATATGTGTTAATAAAAAGAAACTCTAATATATTTCATTCAACCATTACCTAGAATTTTGGGGATACTCCATGTTTTTTAATGGGGTAATATTTGTTATCAAATCTAACAAATCAAAGAGTTTATATTTGAATAGTTTGTAGGAAATATTAAAATAATATTTTTTTGTTATGTTAAAAAATTATATATAAATTATACATCAATGCATTCTTATTCCATTATTGAATATCCCTAAAACAAATAATCTATTCATAATTTTTTTATAATATATTTATTTATAAATTATTTAAAATGTATTTAAGGGGAAATAAACATATATTTAAACTATATAACAGACCTTATGAATTTTTAATCTATTAATAATTCTTTTAATCCATATGGATTAACATTTTAAAATGTTTATCATCCTCATTAATAAGTTGTTAACTTATATTTTATGCCAACAACTATTAATATAATACTGTTATTGACACCTTCCCTTTTCCTTGACTTGGGATTGAATATCCAAAACCAAACTTCCTCATCTTGGATTATGTTTGATTGAAAATTTCATGCAATGAAATATTTGTGAAATAGATATGCCTTCAACCCTATTATGTGCGTGAAACATGTTATACTATATCATAAGGTATAATATAGGTATTTCATATGGTACAAAATTCATAACCCAAATGCATATTTAATTTTTTCCATTTAGAATATCATTGGATATAATTTTTTGAAATAAAAACCACATCCTTGGATATATCATAATGTTCAAAATCATATTTATGATTACATTAGCTTCAAATGATTATCATTGTTGTTATGTTTTAAATGCTTAATTTTTTAATCATATTCCACAAAAGGTTATCATTATCAAAAAAAATTGCAAATGATGAAAAAGATAGAAGAGTTGGATAATTGATGATTATGTAATTTTTGCAACCAAAGAATTTTATTGAAGGTTTTGAATCATTCGAGTGAATATTTTAATACACAATATTGTTCTAAAGAAATATATAAGGAATATAATTCAATTCAGATGGATTTATGAGTGATTAGTTTCTTTTTGTAATTATGCTTTTGATCCCCACTTGTCCTCCCTTTACTACTTGAGATACTATCATGTCATAGAAGGAATAATAATCCCTCCCAATCTTCAAGTGACTCAATAATAACCTATGGATATACTATGAAGGAGTGAGTCTATTTTATTACACTTAAGGATATTCATCAATAATTTTGATTTACAATTATAGAAATGAATCAATAGTGTAAGGTGAACACAACATCAACTCATCTTAAAGATTCATTTTTCTTGGTTTCATACACGAAGATATTTTAAATTTGTAACAAAATGATTTTTTTGTTCAAAAAGTTTTATTCAATCCCTAGAATCCCAACTATTTTATCATAAAATCACTATGACACATGATTCTCAAAAATCTTGTTGAAAATGAAAAATATTTTATATCAAATCTCTATTTCATAATATATTATAATAAATTATTTTATTTTTGAACAATTCATGGAATTATGAAATATGAAATTCTAAGTTGTGATTAGGATATGTTGAATGGTATGAGATATCATATTGAGTGGTACGGTATAATATATTGTTTTTCTTTATATCCTAATATATGACATGGGCTGTCTTAGCATGTGATAAGACTACCCTACATTAATAAATAGAGAATCATATCATTTTTCAAACAATAATTCATATCATAAGCTATGATTTTCTTAGTACTGTCAGTTAATCCTATTCCACCACTAGTTACTCTTACATATGAAGCATATCGTATGTCATGATTACATTGTGTATAATGAGTTAATCATACACATGGACTAAAAGTATCAAAAACAATAAACTATCAGTCTTAAAATTTGTTATATAGAGCCTAAAAATAGAAAATTATGCCCCACCACATAGGCATGTCATTAAATATAATATTGTAGATTTTTTTTTCCAAAATTTCAATTAAGATGTAAGTTATATAAATTAAAAAATTTAAAAAATATATTTTTAGATACTTAATTATCTATAAAAATTTTATAAATTAATTTATTACATCTTTTTTATGATTAATTATTATGTTCTTTTGAAACATTTAATAAATAATAACCCAGAGTATAATTGTTAATATTTGATACCTTTTAAAATTATATATGTATAATTTATATATAATATTTTTATAGTGAAATTATAATATGGAATTATAAAATGTTTAAAAAATAATTATAATTATATAATGGTTTTCTGTTAAATTATGAATTGTTCATTATTGTTTTATTTTAATTATTGAAATTAAGTAATTCCATATTGTATAATACATTTAAACAATATCAAAATGATTTGTTATCATTTAAATAATCATGGTTTTAGTTATATTAAATTTTTCATAATTAGACTATATAAAAATTTTAAAAAAGTAATTTGGAATATAAAATTTTTATATTCTATTTAATATCATATATTAGTTATTAATTATATATAATGAAAAAAATTAAAGATTTCATAATAGATATAAATATAATGTTTTTAAATTTTTTTTCTGAATAGGGATTTCTTGTAATATGTGGATAAATTATAAAATGATCATAATTATATGATTTATAAATTTATTTATAAATGTTTATTTCACGTTTCAATTCATGAAGGGTTAATTTATTATGTTTTTTCGATATTTTAGTCATTAATACAACTTTTATATTATTAATAGATGTATGTTTTATCTTAAAGTGTTAAAATTATTCTATAAAATTTCAAAAAAGAGTTTTTGGAGTCACATGTTGGGTATGATAGTTGATTTAGTTTTATTCTAACATAATTTTGTATTATGTTAGGATAAAATCTTTAATTTAAAGGATGATTTTATTTTAAACAAATTAGAGAATATAATTATGATGTAATTGAGGTCTCCATTATAACACCTCGACACAACCCATTTGTATATGTAGGATAGAGATACGACAAACCTTATGTGACATCTTCTAGACTTGAAATCCTAGAAATAAATTATAATGGATTTACTAAATTTTGTGGATGATTTCCTCTAACAGACACCTAAAGTGAAAAACCTCAATAAAATAAAATCATCACAATGAATGACATAAAAACATCAAAAACCCAATGATATAAAAAACGAGAATCATAATCAGAGTTGTAGTGGAAAGAAAAACTCTAATAAGCCCCCATAAAAGGGACCTGATAATAAAAGGGAAAAAAATACCTGATGTGGTAACTACCACCTACTCAACTCTATGCCATCTCTAATCTCTAACATCCAAAATTATAGGTCACAACATTAGGGTTCTCTACTAATAATATTAGATACATTCACCTTACATACATTATGGTAAACAATGTTTTCATTTTTACCAAGATGCATATGTATGAGGTGATTTTATCGAACTAATAGACAATCCCTAAGACTTCCCACAAACATCACTATAATAAGGAAATATTTTCTAAAAGTCAATTTAATGAAAGAGTGAGAAATGTATTTTTTTTAAATGATATATATATATATACTCAGATAAAAATAGATAATAATCATTTAATAAAGGTATTGTATGAAATTAATTCATACCCATTAGACTCATACACCCAGTGAACCTCTTTTCAAATCAGGCTCATTGAACATCCCAAAATAATGAGTGGCACCCATTCTTCTAGATACATGTTTTCTTTGGGTGGTAAAGTCCCAAGAATCCTAAATTTGACCCTAGACCAAGTCTAACCCTGTGTATTCCTTTCATATATATCATGAAGACACACTACCCATACCAATTCATAGTTTAAACACACAACAATATTTATTATAAATAAATTTTCACATAATCATTTCATAAAACATGTTTCCAGGGGGACCCCTAACCCATAGTTTTTATGCTAGTAAAACTACAAGAATGATCATGAGTTTCAATGATGAAAATACATCGTGTACTTTTAGAAAAATTGAACACTTCAATTTCTATTAAATCTTGATAGGGAGATATTCTACCAAACTCAATAGTGTTTGAAATGAAGGGGGTTGTAAGATTTTAATATCTAATATCCCTTAATTTTCAGACAATTAATATTAAGGAATTTCATTCGAAATAATTCATTTCCAATATCACTTGTTATGATATCCTAAATCTAGGTTTTGTCCTAAAAGAAGATATGGAAAATAAAGAATAAAAATTATTACCTTTGACCCCTTGGATACAATGCTTGAATGTTTTTTAAAATCTGTCTCTGGATGAATTAGAATAAACCAAACTTCATATAGGGATCCAAAAACTGAAGGAGAAAATGATTTATAAAGATAACTTAAGGGAACTTTAATTAAAAGGGATTGATAGAACTGTCTGAATTCATTCTATGAAAGAATTGTTCACTATGTGAATCTTATAGATGGCAACATATGCTGAAATTAAAGGTGAATCAATTGTGGAAGTCCTGAAATAATTTTATTATGGTAATAATATTCAGGACATGAATAAAACTTCACACCATGAATAACCAAAAACATATTTCTATCAAATCCACTAGTAAAATATTCATCTTATAAATAGTCATTCATAGAGAGAACCAACACATAAAACAATATTAAAAATTCTGTAATACTTCTCCCTCCTTAAACACTAAGTGATTCAACCCAAACCATTCATATAAAAAAATATATCAAAAAATGTTGAATATCACAAACTATTGTTACTACATTCTCACAAAAAATGGTTTTTCTATCCTCAAAAAATAGAAATAATCATCACATTGAAAAATACTTATCCATTAGTCTAGAAAAAACATATATCCTTTATAGGAATCCTCAAAAACCAAATCTCCCTACTACAAGGGAAAAATTAAAGGTGTATTTCATCATATAAAGATATTATCATGCCCATCCCAATGTATGATACATTGTAAGAACCCAGTGGAATAACCATCTAAAGAGAATACCAATCCCAACCCATTAATATAAATCAAATCATAATTAAACTATAATATTATAAGATATTTCCAAATCACACATTGAATTGTAAATTCAACACTTTCCTAAATAATTCCTCTAAAATGTTTAATATTTTCTAATGATTAATGATACTGGAAATATAAGTTCTCTTACTTAACCATAAAACTACATTCTAAAAAATATATTTGTAAGAATAGATAATTTTTCACTACTAATGGCCATGAGAATAATGATAGGAGGATTAAGGTATCTACATACTCAAAGATATGGCAATGCTTCTCCATATTGTTCACATTTCATAGTCATTTATAGAAGGCTCTCCCCAAGGAAAGGAATTTTCCAAACCTCCACTCAAATAACAGATCCTAAGTCATAGGGATATAAAATTAACTAATTAGAACCATATAATGAATTTCAATACAACCAAAATAAAAAATCTAGGTTACTTATGAAATTTTATAGAAAACATTACCTTATATAAGGTAAACGCTTTATGAACACATCCTACAATCGTATAAACATAAAACATATATATACTGAACTGGAATAAAAAGTATCAAATCAATGATTCGATCAAATTGAACCCCAAAATCATTATGATTTTCAATTTTTTTCATATTATACATTTCTAAAGATCTTGATAATACAATCCTCCTATTAGAAAGGTATAAGTAACTCTTTTATAATACCCACTATTTCATGTTAAAAGTTATCTACCTTATGTAACATTCTAATATCTAAATGTGATATCCACTGGATACTTCCCTGACATAAGGATAAACCAGATTTTGATCCTGATATTTAAGAGACAATTTCTATCCCCTCCCAACCCCTAGGTGGCTCCCCAAAAATAATATTTATGTTAATGGAAATAGAATGAAAATTTGACCACTGAACATCCCTAGACATAGTTACCTAAATCAAGAATGGGATCTGTCTAACATAAATTGATAATATCATCCTGGTCTATATGATTCAATATCATGTAAATGATTGATCCTAGGAATCATTCATGATCCAACATTTCACTATCATAACACCTAGAGACATGCAAGATAATAACTCCACTGCCTCATTGATCATGAACTATGATCCCTATGTAGAGTAGTCCCTGATGAGACCAGACATGAGAAGACAAAAAAATGAACTAAAAATATACCACTAAGCACAAAGGGTAAGATTCCTAAAGTTATATAAGAGAGTAACCCAATCATTTATAAATCTAAATACTAGACCATCCACATACACCTAACCTAAAAACATTAAAGGAGGTTACCCATTAAGAATCAACTCATTGAAAAACACACAAAGTTGAGAAATTTGGCATCGGTCAGTTTATAGGAAGAAAGGATAATTTTATTAATAAATTTCTGCCAATTGGATCATTGACTCACATAATTTAATTATAATAAAAAACAAATTATTTTAATCAATCTCAAATAATCTTACCTAATTAATGTGGAGATCCTACAGAAACGGATGTCCATTCCTTCTAAACACAAGAGTGAATTTAATGGAATTTAAAATCATATGATATTGAATTCTAAGAACCATTATATTCCCTATATTATAGAAAATACACTTATATGAAAATTAATTCCACCATAACATGATCATACTATTTTTAATTGAGAATGGTGACCACTCTAGATTTTATAACATTCAGTGCCCATATGGTTTCTTAATGATCATCCCCTTAGAACACATTCTAATCTAAAACCTATATTTTTATTTTACAGATAGTATTCATAACACACAATAATATAACCTAAAATAATAATGATATTAACACACTAACATAGATAAGGAAACGATCATAACAAACATAAATATGATAATAAAAACAATCAATACCAAGAATTAATAAGAAAATATCCTCCCACATCTTTCCCATGAATGGAAACTCACTAATTCCCATTCAAACAATCCACCAAAAGGTTTCCACACACAAATTAGCTATAATATAACCACCCCAAAAAACACATAAAATATTTTGAAGTTCCCAATAAAATTAAAAGGTTTCCAAGAAACATTATTTTCATTAAAAACCCTATTAAAAATCTCTAAATACTTTGAAGATTTTGAACATCCATAAAAATATTTTGAAATACATTTAAAAAATTATATAATTAAAAAACATGCAATAGTGGAAAATTTGTAAATTTTATTGCTAAAAATAACAAAAATATTAGATGTAAAAATAAAAAAAGGTTTCTTTTCAGAAATTATTTTCCCTCAAGTTTAATTTAATTAATTTTTAAAAAAATAGTATTTAAAAAAATTGATCAAAATTTACCTTAAATTATTATAAAACATTATTGAAAATCCACATGTAAAAAAACATTAAAATAACAACAAATATTTGTAAAATCATCCCCCTAATGAATTTTCATCTCTTGAAACATCTTTATTAATACAAACATTGCACCACTAACTATTTCAAATAAACACCAATAAAAATAATAAAAAATATAATATTTAATAATTAAATAATATGAAAACAATATTTTATCATAGTATAAAAAATCACAGTTTTAGTATTAAGTCATGATATTGAAACTTATTCAGTACGTAGGCAATTTTCATTATTTTGCAAAAACAAATCCATATAATTTGAATATATTTCCAACCAAATGAAAACAAATATGTATAATAACTATACTAGTTACATTTCTATGATATCATGTTATGAAAATATATTCTTGGAAGGATTTTTTCGAACAATAAATATGATCAATTATTTAAATAATAACTAACAGGAAGGCTCAATAAGTTATAGATTTTCAGTATTCTCTCATGACCAATTACCTATAAATTATAAGAATAACAAGACATATTAAACATTAAAATGGAATATTCATTTTAATATATTCATAATTTTACATGATACTCTACTAAATATATAAAACATGATTAATTGACTGTATTGTTGGATATGTCTAGAAATAAAATGTTTTATTGAGATGAAATAATGATTCATGTATTATTAATTAATTCTATGTTGTATGTCAATAAATAATTTTTAGGGAATATATAAAAATTTTCTATATTTGGAAATTATTTAATGATATATGAAGCTACTATAAGAAGATATTTCAAATGAGTATACCACCCCACCAAAATATTTCATATTTTTAAGCTACCATATGATGAAGTTCTAACATACCATTCTAGATAGTTGAAATATTTTTTAGTATTGAAGTTACTGCATGATAAATTTTCAACCCACTGTTCCTATCAACCAACCTCATGTAGAACTCTTAAAAAAATAAAATTAGATGATCAAATATCTCTTAATATCAATTCATTATATGATAAATAATAAAAAAATCTATCTATGGGGAGACTACATAATTACATTAATATTCAGAAACTATAAATAATACTATGTAAGAACCATCATAATCATATCAATCAACCATAAGAAGTATTTTGGAAAATATTATGGAGAAGTTATCAGCATACTACAAAGAATGAATTAGGAGACCATTCCAAAGATACCTTAATGTTAAAAAATTCCATGTATGATTTCAAATAAAATTATTTCAAATAATTTAATGACTATATGTTGGGGAAGTAATTCCATGTTAGTCTAAGAATAGTTATATTTTTATGACTATTTGGGGAATAAATTTTTGAAAATTAAATGATTTTTCTCTTATGAAAAAATTGGTAACAAACATGGAACATTCTGTGATCTTGGTACCATTCATTTAATATAATCCATGACACTTTGATTTTAAGGAAAAATATAAAAATAATAATTTGGTCAAGTTAACATAAACATTAATTTAGGAGCTCACTGAATAATCAGATATGGAGGAGAACTATTTTGATCATCCAAATTTGACTAGTTACTGAATCAAATCAAACTTAACTACTCAACCTCTCCATATACATGTATTTTATATTTCAAGTCATACATATAATCTACTATATATTTGAATGAACATTATCTATAATATTAAGATGATTACTCTGATAATCCTTTTTATTATATATATATATATATATATATATGATATCCCGTGTATAATTATAGAAGGTGAATTTTTATGAATTGAATTTATTTTGGGTAGTTTTCTACCTCTAAACCCAATACAAGTCTTGTATTTATTTATTTATTTTAATAATAAATCTTAATGTTTTGATTTCAATAAATTTAAGGGGAATATTTTATAACCTAGAACTGAACCCCCTCATTTTATTATTGTGTTGTGAACATTAATTTTTTCTATTTTAAAATTAAAATAATCAAAAATATATTTACTACACTCTATGATTTCATCATGGTGTTATCAATGTAATATCTAAAATATTAACTCCAATAGATTACTTTAACTAGTGATATGTTTATTATTTTTTATTAGTAAGATATTTTAAAAGGGTAAAATATTTTCATTTTTTCTAACTATGTTTTGATCATTCCCTTTAAGATATATTTTAAAAAAAATATATCTATACCTAGGGTAATTTTTAAAAAATCTATATCAGAATTAGTGTATTTTTTTAATTTAAATTCCTTAATTTTTAACAAAAACATGTGTATATTCAATTAACCAGCCTCGTGAACACACTACTAGGATCTACATTTTGTATTATAGAATGGTTCTTTAAAAAAATTGCATTACTTATTATTCATATTTTCCTATGTACCATATCATTACCTTTATAAAATATCTTAGTTTTTTTAATTATGGATTCCTCTTGTATCAGAAAAGTTAGTACAAACTGACCTCATTTTATAATGGTAAATATTATATAAAATGGATGATAAACAAGAAAACATATATTTAGATCATGGTTTTTAATATTTGTTCCACTATAGAATATAAATATGAAAAATAAAAATCTCATCGAAAGGATTAGAGTGATACAACTAAGGTATTATAAGATTTTAAATGTCTACATGAATTCTATTTTTTATGGATTATGATAACATAAATTTAATAGAATATCTACTTGTGATAATGTTTATTATATTTGGGATACTATTGTAGTTTCTCGTAAAGGAAAATCTATTGTTAAAGAAATTCAATTAAATATATAATTGTTAAATATGAAATATTCAAAAAGAATCATGAAAAAGATATTCTTGAATTTAGTATTAGGTTAAATGAAACCCAAAATAATATTAATGCACATGGAAAGATTGTGAATAGTAAAATAAAGTACAAAGAATATAGAGATGTCTACTTGATTGGTGGAGAGACACTTCCTCTATGTCATATAATCACATGAAATCTATAAGTAGGAAATCAAAGTAGTAACTATTAAATAGATCATTTAAAAAGAGGAACTTAAAGTTGTATAAGATTATGATGATTCCACAATGTAGTAAATTTTATTTAAATAATTAGAGTAATTATAGAAGTTAGTTATTAAAGATCATAGCTTGAGTGGAATAGATTAAGATTATGATAGAGGTAAAGAAATGGCATATCTTCTAGATTTTTTAAGAAAATATATAGGACGAAGAAGTTTTTTAGAAATATAAATTATAGTTGAAAATATAATAATAAAAGTAACTAGAAAAAAATTACTCTTTTGAAGAGGTATCATGGTATTAGTGTAATATAAAAGGACACCTCAAGGCTGATTAGCTGAAATAGAAAGAAAATATATGACAATATAGATAAAAAATATATGAAATATATAAAGTAATCGTATAGATATTTATAGTAAATCTTTATTGATTCAAATTCATAAAACTATAGTTTCAATGATAATTGTAATCAATGTTTTATGGAAATTTATTTTGAGGTAAAAATTACTTATTCAACTTATATTGAAAATGAATATAATGAAGAATAGTAAATATAAAATAAATAGTTATTTGAGTAATTATATATGATTTTGGATACCATTAATGAATATAATATATAAATATAATAATAATAAAAAGAATAATGACTTATATTCTCATAATAAAAGTGATATTACAATTGGAAAAGATTAAAATAACTATATATTAAAAGAGAAAAATGTATTAAAATTTAGAAATGAAAAACTAATGATGGATATTAAACAACACTACTAGAAATTTTATCTTTACCAATGGTTTAAAACCATTGGTGAAGGCCGAACAACCATTGGTATAAACTATACCAATGGTTGTCCAAACCATTGTGTCTTGATCTGTAGGGATAGACATATCTCAACGGTTCTATGAGAACCGTTGGGATATGTCTGAAAAAATCAGTATATACCAATGGTTTCAGTAAACCATTGGTATATATGTTTGACAATGGTTTTAAACCACGAGTAATAGCATGAAGTATCTCTATACCAACAATTTACAGAACCGTTGGAATAGAATTTTACCAACGGTTTTCCATAAACTGTTGGTAAATCTCTGATAAAATTATCTATACCAATGGTTTAGAAACCGTTATCATATACTTATACCAACGGTTTACATAAAACCATTGGTATAAGCTCTACTTTTACACATATACCAAAGTTTGTAAATCATTGGCATATCCTTTGTATCTGCAGCAAGCCAAATTGCTGGCATCCCCCTATACAGGTGAAGTAACCACTGTGCAATAGCAATTCCCCCTGTGCAGCTACAACAATCTCACAAATATTCATACACAACAGACCTACATAATACATACACACACAACAAGGTGAAGATGAAGCTCGCCGGTGATGGTGAAGATGAAGCTCATCGGCGATCCGGCTAATGAGGATAAGTTAGAAACCACGTGGTTCTTATTTTGGGGTAGTTCATGGCTTGAGGCGGCGCAAGAATCGAGAGGACCCGTGCTTTGAGGTCATCGGTCTGTGGCTCAAGGTGCGCGATTTATTTGTTTTTGAAGTTTTGAATTTTAAAATTGAGATGCGGTGGATTTTGTATGGGTTATTTTTTGGATCGTTTTATGGTTACCACTTTCCAAAAGTGGATTTTTTAAAATACCAAAAAAAAATTATTGGGTGATTAAATACATAAATAATTCAATTCAGAATTCAGGGGGTTGGGGGCTGTTCAGGGGTTTGGGGTGGTTGTACAATGGGGTAGTGGTGTCTAAAGGGGTGGGGTGTTTGGAGGGATGGTGGTGTCTGGGTGTAGTGGAGGGCTATCCAGGGTGGGGGTTGTCTAGGGTGTGGGGGCTGTCAAGGGTGGTGGGGGGTGTCCCAGGGGGTGGGTGGTGTCCGGGGGGGGGCTGTTTATGGGGGTGTCCATGCGGTGGGTGGTGTCCAGGGGTTGGGTAGCTTTCTAGGGGGTGGGGTGTCCAGGGGGTGGGGTGGTGCCCAGGGTGGGTTGGGGCAGTCCAGGGGTTGGGGGTTTTCCAAGGGGGTGGGGTGGGGTGGTGCCCACAAGGGTGGGGGGCTGTCCAGGGGAGTGGGGCTATCCATGGGAGGGGGGGATGTCTAGAGGAGTGGGGGTTGCCCAGGGGAGTGGGGGGATGTACTGGGGGTGGGGCGGTCCAAGGGGGTTGTGGGGTTGTCCAGGGAGTCGATGGTGTCCATGGAGGTGGGTGGTGCCTTCCATGGGGGTGGGGTCTTTCCAGGGGATGGGGGTGTCCACGAGGGTGTTCGGGGCTATCCAGGGGGGTACAGCATGTTCAAGGGGGCGGGCAGATTGTCCACGGGGGTAGGGGTGTCTAGGGCGGTGGATGGGGCTTTCTACGGGGTGGGTAGGGCTATCTAGGGGTATGGGGTGTCCAGGGGGTGGTCAGGGATGTCCTAGGGGTACGGGGTGTCTAGGGGGTGGGGAGGTTTTCCAGAGGAGGCGGGGTTGTCCATGGGCTTGCGGGCTATCCACGGGGGTGGCAGGGCTGTCCAGGGGGTACGGGGTGTCCAGGGGGATGTGGCGGGAGGGGGTTGTTTATGGTGGTGCATGGGGGGGATATCAAGGGTAGGGGGTTGTCCATGGGGGTGTCCAGGGGGTGGGGTGATCTACAGGGGGTGTCCAGGGGTGGGGTGGTGTTCAGGGGGGTGGGGTGGTGTCCTGGGGGTTGGGGGCTTTCCAGGGGTGGGGGTGTCCAGGGGGTGGTGGGTGTCTAGGGGGTGGGCGGGCTATCCACGGGGGTGGTCGGGCTATCCAGGGGGTAAGGGTTTCTAGGGGGTGGGGTGGTGGGGGCTATCCAGAGTGGTGGGGGGTTGTCCAGGGTGTGGGGGCTATCAAGGGTGGGAGGGATATCCATGGGGGTGTTCTAGGGGGTGGGGTGGTGTCCGGGGGGTGTCCAAGGTTGTCCAGGGGGTGGGGTGGGGTCGAGGGGGTTGAGGGTCTTTCAAGGGGGTGTGGGGGTGTCTATGGGGTGGGGTGGGGTCCAGGGGGTGGGGCGGTCTAGGGGTTGGGGGTTGTCCAAGGGGGGTGGGGTGGTTCCCACGGGGGTGGGGGATATCCAGGGGTGGGGCGGTCCACGAGGGTGGCAGGGCTGTCCATGGGGTCGGTGGTGGTTGGGGCTTTCCATGGGGGTGGGGGCTATCCAGGGGGTAGGGGTGTCCACGGGGGTGGGTGGGGCTGTCCAGGGGGTACTGGGTGTCCAAGTTAGTGTGCAGGTTTCCCATGGGGGTAGGGGTGTCCAGGGGGGTTGGTGGGGATGTTCAGGGGGAGGGTAGGGTTGTCCATGCAGTGGGGGTTGTCCAAGGGGTGGGCGGGTCTATCTAGGGGGTGGTCGGGGCAGTCCATGGGTGGTATGGGGTGTCCATGGGGGTGGAAGGGGCTGTCCAGGGGGGTACGGGGTGTCCAGGGGGTGGGGAGGTTGTCTACAGGATGAGGGGTTGTCAAGGGGGTTGGGTGGGCTATCCACGGGGGTGGTCGGGCTTTCGAGGTGGGTAGGGGGTGTTGAGGGGAGGGGTGTGGGTTGTCTATCCATGGAAGTGAATAATTTTTTTGAGAGTTATCAAAATAGAAAGTTAAAAAAATAAGAGAAACATGTTTTGAATAAATTGGTGAAAGTTTCATAACATGTTACACAAAAATGTATAACACCATTTTTCAATAATAATCACATGCATAGTTGTATTTATCATGGAGATAAATAACTATAAGTGTATATCAATCTTTCTTTTATAAACACTAAAGGATTTATTTCTTGTGTATTGTGTGGAATTGGATTATTTCCAAACCATAACATGGATGTAACTATTCTTATTGAGTAGTGAACCATTTAAATAATTTAGTTCATTTGGAAGTGTGATTTTTTTTAGAAAACGGATAATTCTTTAATATGAGGAAAATATTGTTTCAATAGAAATGATAATTAAAAGAGAAACGTATCACTGATTTTTCCTCCACTTCTCAGTGTGTAAGATCCTAACCTAATCATGTGATGTCCAAGGGGTTGGCCAGGCTGTCCAAGGGGTGGCAGGGCTGTCCAGGGGGTACAGGGTGTCTAGGGTGTGGGGGGTTGTCTAGGGGAGGGGTGAATCAGTTGCATCAAATCATCAAGACATGTTTTATTTTTTATAGATAAAAAATAAAGATAATGTGACCTACCTAATCACACATATATTCAGGCATAACAAATCAATAAACGTCAAAGGTCAGTTATATTTGTCAAATATGTAATGGATCAATCTGTCCCTCTTCACCATCACTATCATCACCATCATCATAACCCTCACCCTCATCCTCATTTTCATCCCCATCATTGTTACCGCCATCCTCCTCGCCCTTGTACTCAGCCTCGGCATCCTCATCGCCCTCCTCCTCCACCTCGTCCTCCTCCTCACCCTCCTCCTCCTCCTTGGCCTCCTCCTTGCCATCATCTCAACCACCACTATAAATTACACCTAGTTTACCATATATAGAACACATGGATGACATATATTCATCACAAGCAGTGTTGGCCTCTGGTGGAAGTGTTGGACTTAAAACTTCCATCAGTTTCATAAATGTAGTATTTCCCTAGTAGACTATTTTTCCGTCTCTGTGGCTCTTTTTTTAACATGTTCTGCATGTTCCTTTACCTGTTGCAACTTGGTTTCACTACAAATCGTACCTGAGGAGGTCCAATACCTCATCATAACTATACTCTTCCTAGGTCTGAAGAATACTCTACCAGGGTGCTCATCTCCCAACACCTGATGTAAGTAATCATTTTGGCCCAAAATTGTCCAGTTCTTGGGCATCAAGGTCCTCTAAAGAATACTGTTACAAATATAAATAGATTATTAATTTACAAAATAGAGATTAAAATTTTAAATCTACAAATTAAAACTTAAAATCTATTGTTGATACGGTTCATTAACCGCACTTCCATATTTCTTCTTTCTACTCGAGCAAAACAGTTTTGCTTGAGGCACACATCCTTCTATATTAAATTTATGCCTCTACAATGACATTGAATATAGGAAACCATAATTAAAAATAGGATAGCAAAAAAATTAATTGCATACCTAAAATTATATAACAACTTTAGCAATTGAATAAATTATGGAGGAAGTAATAGAAAGTGCAAGTCGTAAAGAAAGATTATAAATTTTCATACATCCTGCTCTCATGATCTAGCATCATAGTACATCCCAATGTGTGGTCTTATTTCTTATCATTAATGTTTTTTTATTTATTCCAGATTAATCCTAAATAAAATTAAATAATTGGTATTAAAAAACATGAAAATTTTCATTTAAATGCCTCTAATTTGATTATTACTATAAATTGGCTAGTCATCCAATAAGTAATCATCTGTCGGTACTGTTCTAATGGACAATCATCCATGACAGGGACTGCCTCTAACTCTCTTCCCACTATAGCATGCCATACAATGTACAAATCATAGTTATAAGCTCTCAAAAACTCACCTAAATCCTTTAGACATGATGGTCGTGCACCATCACCATTAGAGAAATTAAACCGCAGCTGACACCATAATATTAATTCATATAAATACAAAAAGTAATATATTGCATTAAGAAAAACAGATTTTTTTTACCCATATCTCTGACCAGGCTTTATCCTTTACTCCATTTGGCAGCTGTCTCCATGAGAGCGGGCTGACAAGAATGATGTCAGAGTATTTGGCAAGTGTCGCCAAAGAACTTCGACATTGCTGCCCTGATATTTGAATCATCTAACTATCTTCATTGTACTCTACCATCAACTACGTGCGGTGGTTATACACCACACGCATGCTTGTACGCCCCCTCCCCAACCTCCTATCAGTATATGTATTTGTTATGAAATAAAAACAAATATTTTATCAACACATGTTATAAAGAAAATAAATAATGGTGTAAAAATGTGTTAGTGTTGTACGAGTATACCTACGGTAGTCTGATCAATGGGAACCTCCAGATCCTCAGAAACTGAAGGAACACCCTGTACAAGTGGAGTGGGTCCCAATGTATGCACTGTAGGGATAGACTCTGGTGGATCAGGAGTCAAAGAAGATGGAATATAAAATCCCGGAGAGAAGGAAGCCTACGTAAAAGAAGATGACAGGGATGGATGGTTGAATGTTGGATGGGTAGTGGGAATCATCTTTGGATATGGTACAAATGGGTGATGAGGATCAGATATAAATATTGGTGAAAAAATGGGAGGCCTAGATATCATGTGTGTCCCTTACAACACATCAGGATCAGTATGTGGGGTGGATGGTATGTCAATGGGAGGGACAGGGGCTAATCGGTTATGCCGACCAGATCATCTAGCTCTCGCACCCCCACCCCCCACCCCCCACCCCCTTATACAAACACCCTGAGTACTGGTAGCACTACTATGCTAGTCATCAAATAACTGTCACCGAATAGATGGATCCAATAAAAATGTTTAATAAAAATTAATCACATCACATTATATACTATTTAAATATATATATTTTAAATAAAATACTCACTCCAGGAACTAGTGGTGGAATGCCCAGCTCAATCATGTGACGATTGTTTTCCATAATCTGTTTCTGTCACCTCCCTTAAATTGGTTTCATTTCCTATATTTTAAAACAAATATGGAATTAAATAGAAAAGGATAACTAATTTTTAACCCAAAAAACAAAATAAATGAGAGGGAATAGGGGGATTCATGGATAATTTAACTAACCATTATTTTAGGTGAGCTTGAACAAATATGCAATGAAGTCAATAAATCATAAAAATTGTAATAAATAAATTTAATTTTTAGTAGGATGGTTATTTACTAAGTGTAATCTGTCTATTAAAATCAAAGAACATTGATTCTACCAAATTCATAAGTGGTAAAGGAGTTGTCAAAATTAAGGAAAAATTAAATTTCTTTAGCTCAGGTAGATGATGCAGATTTCAATACATGTTTTGTAGAAGAATACAAACCATCATGTTCATTACCAGGTAAAATGTTAAATTGAGGTCTTAGTGTCATACAAATTTTATACAAATCACAGTTGAAGCATTGAAATGTTCACCAAGTTAAAAATGTTGGTTTCGTAGGTTTGAATATAGTTCAATTCCAAATTAGAAAATGAAATTAAAATAAAATTGAAACCAATAAACAATGAAAATTCACATAATGGTCAAGTCGAATACAATATATTTGTAATAAATATTAAATCAATTTGAATAGTACTAACCTTAATAGCCCATGTTGAGGTAAACCAAAAGAATTGAGAACCTGAATGGATGATTTTATATATTCCCCACCACAACTTCAGGTTCACAGTCAACTCTAACAATTGAGTTATTAGAGTCATCAAAAGTAATAAATGGATCGTTTCCAATGGTAGTAGGTATGGTGTAGATTCAATAATCACCATCATCAAAAATACGTCTTGGAATTACTTCAATAATGACACCAAATTTCAGTCTAAGATGGTCTTTGACATAAAAAAATGTTTCACCGTTGTTGCTAATACATATGGTTCATCTGTAGAAAGAGTGTGAGTCATATCAATTACTCGAAATCCACAATCATCAATAAATGTTCCCTACCTCACCATCGAATCAAACCACTTACATTTCATTAGCGTCACTCATCCATAAGAATAATAACCCAATATTATTATTTTTTCAACGAATCCGTAATAACCTAGATTTTCAAATCGCAGTCTACTATCTGATGCACTTGCATAACAGTCTGTTGTGGCAGTAACCATAACAATATCATTTTGTGTTCTCATGTTCTTTGCTCGTTCAGTGATAATAAATATGTACCCATTGATAGCAATTGATTTATAGTCATGAACCACGGTATTAGGACCAAAAGTCAATGCTCTTGTTTCCTCAGAGACAGAGTCAGTATGAAAAATCAATACCTGAAATATAAATCAATATTAAACTTTATTAATTATTGTTTTAATTATTTTAAAAAATAATATTATTACCTTCAATTTTAATCAAGCAGAAAACTCTTTACTATGAAAAGTCTATATCCTTCTCAAAGATAAAGAACAATGCTTTCTATTTATCATCACTTTATGATCCCTGTAGATAAAAATATGAATAGTTTAACAGATATATATATATATATATAAGATATAAATATTAAATTTACTTACAATATATAGTCATCGAACAAGTCATAGTTGAACCAAACTGTGCGATGTGCCATCTCCTGCTCTTCAAGGCTTAATGTCGTCAGTGTATATGATCCTGGAATTCATCCTATTTGAGGAAGTGATTGTAAACTATGTTCAATTTGCTCATATTGTTCTTCTTCATTTATCATTGGTATGTTCTTTCTTATAGTAAGATCAGACAAATACATAAAGCAAAAATCCATACATTCTTGGTCAAAGTAACCATTCACGGTAGAACCTTCAGGATGATTCCTATTAAAAACATAATACTTTAATATGTACATATTTCTTTTAGTTGGATACATCCAAATAAAAGAAATAGGTCCTCTAAGAATTATTTCAGTTGGAATATGGACAGTCAAATGCATCATGCATGTGAAAAATGATGGAGGAAATATTTTCTCTAACTCACACAAAATTAATGGGGCATCTGCCAACATTTTTTTGCAAGAAATACTTGGAGAACTTATTAGCACCAAGATATCCAAACAAATGGAAAAACCAAATAAAATCCACCCTTACATTATTGGAAAAAAGATAATGATTTTTTATTGGAATCAACTCATGCAAAAGGATGTGATAATCATGAGTCTTCAAAGATTTTAGCTTCAACTCACTTCTATTGACCCGTTTGGATATGTTGCTTGAATAGCCATCATGAACTTTAATAGTCTCTAGTACTTCCAAAAATTGATTTTTTTTCTAGAGGTTTCGTCACATAAGAAGCACATTAAAGTTCCTCATTTATTTTCATTGATATTCATAGGATGAAATTCGGTATGAGTGCCCCAATCGACTAAGTCACGCTGAGACCATAAATCATATTTTGCATTGCCCTTAACATTTAGAAGAATCGAAAGAAGCATTTCATATATATTTTTCTCAATGTGAATTACATCTAAGCAATGATGTAACAAATTGGTTGACCAATAAGGAAAATCAAAGAAGATACTTCTCTTCTTCCAATTGTAATAGGTTTCAGTGGAAACTTTATTTCTCTTTCCATATTTCATTTGACCCTTACGATATGAAAAAACTAAAATCTTTCATTCATTATGCACATCATTTCTAGACATTAGCTAAGGTGGATCAATGGTCTCCATGGTATTGTCAAATCTTGGGGATTATTTATATATGGATGGTCCATTGGCAAGAATCGTCGATATCCCATAAAACTGAAACTACAATAATGTTTCAGTCTTCTAGATCATGTATTCCTCATAAAAATAGGACATGATAGTTTTTCCTTCGTGCTCCCATCTAGACATCATTGCATAAGCAGGGAAATCATTGATCATCCATATAAGCTCATCACACATCTAAAATATGTCTTTAAAACATGCATCATATGTGCGCACACCACATCCCAAAGAAAGTTTAAAATATTTTATTAATGGTTTACATGTATACGTCTATATCATTTCTAGGATAATAAGGGCCATATATGAGTATACTCATGAAAGTGAAAGGTTTTTTCATACACAACCATAGGGGAAGATTATAAATGTGTATAAAAATTGGTCATCTGTTGTGCGGTATGTGTCTTCCCAAACAGATTAAAACCATCACATAAAAGACCCAATCTCACATTATGCACGTCAGCTGCAAAATCAGGATATCGAGCATCAAATATCTACCATAAAAATACATCTACCATGGTGAACTAACTCATCATATTCTTCTTTCTCTCAATATCATGCCATCACATTTTTATTGTATTTCATCAAACATAAAAATATTCTGGAGTCTGGGGATCAATGGAAAGTTCCACATTACTTTATGTGGCATATGAAATGGTGTTCCATCAGCTTTTGGCTTCTAGTGGGATGTTTCACATTTTATACAATCATTTCGTTCAGCATTCCCTCCCAGAATAAACTGCAATATTTCAAGCAAGCATGAATTTTTTTATTGAAAATCCAAGTCCCTCAACTAACTTCCATGCCATATAGTGGTTTGAGGGAATATCTACATCATCTAGAAGTAATTCTTTCAAGAAGGTAAGAATTTAATAGATGGAATTATTAGAAATCCCATACATAGTTTTCCCATGAAACAATCATATTAAAAATTCTAGATTTTTCATTTTTACTGCATTGTCAACATACCAAAAGTTGTGGCAGCATCATTCAACTTTTTCACCCTGATAACATCATCATTTTCATTAGACGCATCATGTGTGATCATATTTAAATCTACTTGGGTTGGAATCTCTATTTTTTCAAGATAATGAATAAACGGAAACCGGGTCATATAACAAATTCTCTAATCCAGTCCTCTCATTTGGATCATCAGCATTTTGAGATGTCATTTTCTCCCCATTGTAATATGACACAGAGTATTTTCTTGAGCACCATATTTGGTTGCGTGGTATCTGACATCTTCACGGCTCAAACCAAGGTCTTGCAACACACTTGTAATAGGGGCAGTGTATGTGACCACTACTTGAAGCATTATGAAATGAAAAATCTTAAAATATGTCCAAATTGTTTTGAAAATCGCTTGGGATCTGATCAGTTTCATACATCCAACTTCTATCCATTCTGTAAAAAAATTGTTATAAGTCATTTCGTCAAAATTAATTTAATAAGATTGAAGTTTCATCGAAAATATATTTAAATAAATGAGAATTGTTCGCTTTATATGAAACCATAATTGACACACTACTCTATATGAGAATCATAATATAAAAGACAAAAAAATACTATATTTATATCAAAATATCTTTTATGAACTATACATGAGTGTACAAGATCATGTACACTTGTGGAGGTGAATTATTCAAGAGTTGAATAAATTTTAGATTGAATAATATTATATTTTAGTAGATTAATTTTAGTGATCACAAGCATTGGACAAGGGGGTGGGGTGTCTAGGGGGTGCGGGGTGTCCAAGGGGTGGCGGGGCTATCTAGGGGGGTCGGAGGTGTACAGGGGTGGGGGGATGTGTAGGGGGTCAGGGTGTCCAGGTGGATGGGCTATCCACAGGGGTGGGGGCTGTCTAGGGGGGTAAGGGGTGTCCAGGGGGTGGGCAAGCTGTCCACGAGGGTGGCGAGGCTGTCCAAGGTGTCGGGGGTGTCTAGGGGTGGGGGGATTTCTAGGGGTGGGCACTATCTAGGGGGTACGGGGTGTCCAGGGGGTGAGCGGGGTGTCTAGGGGGGTGGGCGGGGCTATCCAGGGGGTGGGAAGACTATCTATGGGGGTGACGGGGCTGTCCAGGGGGTACAGGGAGTCCAGAGGGGTGGGCGGGCTGTCCAGGGGGTGGGTGGGCTGTCCACGGAGGGTGGTCAGGCTGTCCATGGGAGTGGCAGGGCTGTCCAGTGGGGTTAGGGTGTCATGTTGGGTGGGGTGCTTTCTAGAGGTGGGGAGTCCGGGGGGGATGGGGTGTCCGGGGGGTGGTGGGCGGGTGTCCAGGGGGGGTGGGCGGGCTGTCCATGGGGGTGGGGACTCTTCAGGGGGTACAGGTTGTCCAGGAGTTGGGTGGGATGTCCACAGAGGTGGCGGGGCTATCCAGGGGGCTTTGGGTGTCTAGTTGGGGGTGCTTTCTAGGGGTTGGGGGCTGTATAGGGGATACGAGATGTCCAGGGGGTGGGCGGGCTGTCTAGGGGGTGGCGGGGGTGGCGGGGCTATCCAAGGAGGTACGGGGTGTCTAGGGGGTGGGGTGGGATTTCCACGGGGGGTGGTCGGGCTATCCACGGGGGTGGAAGGGTTGTCCAGTGGGGTCAAGGGTGTATAGTGGTGGGGGTATTTCCATGGGGTATTGGGTTTCTGGGGGGGATGGGGGTGTCCGGGGGTGGTGGGTGGGTGTCCAGGGGGTGGGCGGGCTTTCTACGGGGGTGGGGGCTATCATGGTGGGAGGGGGCATCTAGGGGGGTTAGCGGGCTGTCCACGGGGGTGGCGGGGATATCCAGAGGGATCGGGGGTGTCCAAGGGGGGTGGAGGATTTCTAGGGGTGAGGGGGATGTTTAGGGGGTATGAGGTGTCCAGGGGGTGGGCGGGCTGTCCCGGGGGGGGAGGGGCTGTCCGGGGGGGTACAAGGTGGGTGGGCGGGCTGTCCACGAGGGTGGAGGGGCTGTCCAGGGGGGTACGGGGTGTCCAGGCGGGTGGGCGGGATATCCACAGGGGGGAGGGCGGGCTGTCCAAGGGGGTGGGGGCTGTCCACAGGGGGAGGGGTGTCCAGGGGGGTGGGCGGGCAGTCCAC
The DNA here is from genome assembly GCA_963277665.1 of Viscum album. Lineage (NCBI taxonomy): Eukaryota > Viridiplantae > Streptophyta > Magnoliopsida > Santalales > Viscaceae > Viscum > Viscum album. The sequence continues at coordinate 53,686 of CAUJRU010003221.1, forward strand.
GGGGGTGGTGATGCTGTCCAGGGGGTACATGGTGTCCAGGGGGTGGGTGGGATATCCATAGGGGGTGGCGGGCTATCCACAAGGGTGGAAGGGCTGTCAACGGGGGTGGAAGGGCTGTCCAGGGGGTGGGGGGTGTCCAAGGGGTGGGAGGGATATCCAAGGGGGTGGGGTTGTCCAAGTGGTGGGGGTGTCCACCCCGAAAACTAGGGTTGTAAAATCCAATATTTTTCCAATTTTAGCATGATTTAAAGCCTATTATAGATGACCCAGAAGACTGTTGGTGTAAACCATAAATATCAGATATATAA